>LPNX010409974.1:55831-183567 GCA_001517045.1 Pseudotsuga menziesii | reverse complement strand
GTTATTCTGAACATATCTAGGAGGTTGTTCCATGTAAATTTCCTCATGTAAATCACCATGTAAGAAGGAAAACTTGACATCCATTTGATGGACTTCCCAGTTATGTAAGGATGCAAGGGAAAGAACAAGGCGGATGGAGTTCATTTTTGCTATAGGGGAAAATGTTTCATTGTAGTCAATCCCTTCAACTTGGGAAAAACATTTAGAAACTAACCTTTCCTTAAGTCTTTCAACACTTCCATCTGATGCATACTTAGTTCTATAGACCCATTTACATCTGACAAGTTTTCTTCCTTTTGGAAGAGGAACAAGATCCCAAGTATCGTTCACCATTAAGGAACGATATTCTTCATCCATAGCTGCATCCCAATATGGATTTCCTAAAGCTTTTGCAAAAGTTTCTGGATCATGATTCTCGGAAACTTGAGCCAAAAGCGAAGAGGCTTGCTGAAACTGAGAACGTGTTCGACGTTGATCTCTAGGATCACCGACAAGATCACCAGCTACTTCACATGTTGAACAGATCCATCGAGGAAGTATTGGTGCTGGTACAATTGGAGGAACATGAGCAGGTGGAGGTGTATTTTCATCCTCACTGTCATCATTAGAAACTGGAGTTGGAAACCTGTCAAGGAAGTTGGAAGAAGAAGAAGAAGAAGGCACAAAAGCCGAATCAAGCTCACAGGACAAAGATGGCACACCCACCAAGTTAGGCTCGTAGGCCAAGAGATTTTCATCAAATTTAACATCTCTTCTAATGAATATATCATGAGAATGTGGCTGAAGAAGTCTATAACCTTTTACATCTTTAGAATATCCAACAAATATGCACTTTTCACTTTTAGTCTGCAATGCTTTCCATTTTTCATCCAGAATGTGAGCCCATGCTTCACAACCAAACACACGAAAGTGACTTACATCTGGTTTAATTTTACTCCATGCTTCTTCTGGTGTTATACCCTATAAAAATTTAGTGGGTATGCGATTAACTATGTAATTTGCACAATTTATGGCCTCAGACCAATATTGAAGACTTAGTCCCTTAGATTGGACCATACAATTAGCCATTTCTTTTAAAGTGCGGTTCTTTCGTTTAGCTACACCATTATGTTGTGGTGTATATGGAGCAGTGTGCTATTGTTGGATTCCTTGTTCAGTACAAAAATTAGTGAACTTGTTGTTAACATATTCTCCTCCATTGTCAGATCTTAACTTAATAATTTGATGATCAGATTGTTTTTCAACAAAGGCCTTGTAGGCCAAGAACATGTTAAATACTTCACTCTTAAGTTTTAGGAAGTAAACCCAAGTCTGTCTGGAGTAGTCATTAATGAAAGTTAAGAAATATTTGAAACCAGAAAAGAAACCAGATGGAAGAGAGCTACACAAGTCACTATGCGCAAGCTCCAAGGGAACCGAGGCATGCCAAGAGGCACGTTTGTCAAAACTGTCTCGATGATGTTTTTCGAGTACACAACCGAAACAAACACCATCCTTGCAAGATACTAGAGGAATACCAATCACCATATTGTCTTTACATAGTTGTTGCAATGAGCAATAATTTAAGTGACCAAATCGCTCATGCCAAAGTTTGCTCAAGTTATCACTATGAGCAACAAAAATTGAAGGAAAATGTGATGACCCAAAGGTGTTAAATTTATACAACCTGGTAATATCATCAACAGTTCCAGTAGCAAGGACATTTTGAGGATTTTTAAAATCCTTGATTACAACTTGGTGAGGTGTAAACGTCACAGTTTTACCTTCACCTGAATGAGTAATTTGATAGACTGATAACAAATTGCAGGAAATTTTTGGAATACATAGTACATCACTGAAATGACCATTTTCTACTGGAACTGTTCCAGATCCTACAACACTTTGAGATCTATCATCACCAACAAATATTTTTTTGGTGTTACATTCATGCATAGTAGAAAAGATGGCTTTATCCTTAGCCATATGATAAGATGCTCCAGAATCAATGAGCCATTCAATTGAAGTACAAGAAGAAGATGCAGTATAAGAGTAACTAGAAGCACAAAGTGCATGTCCATGAGAGGTATATTCTGAAGATGAATCTAGGCTGATGTGGTGCTTCTTCATTGCTGCTTCCAAGGCTGCCATCCTCTTAAAACACTTAGATTCATCATGATTATCTTTCCCACAAAAATTGCAATGATGCTCAGTCTTATTTCCTTTTTGCTTGGATCCTTTGTCATTTTTTAAAGAAGGACCTGACTAAGAAGGTTTGGGACCCTTGTTATTTTGCTTATTATTGTGAAAATTTTGTTTCTTGGGAGACTTGGACTTTTCTTTCTGTTGGGACAATAAGGATTTCCTAGATGTATCTGCATTGTTAATTATTCCAAGATGAATGAGCTTGTCTTGCTCTCTAATTAAAGAATCACAAAAGGATTCAAGGCTAGGATCTTGATAGCTAGCTATAGTCAAGGATTCTTTCATGCAGTAGAATGTAGATAGAAAAACAGAATATGCAGGTCCAAGTTTTGAAAGAATATGATAAATACATTGTTTGTCTTCTTTCTTAATCTTGCATTCTGCACATAATAGTCTAAGAGTTTTATACTTAGATAAATAGTCTTGAATGCATAAAAAATCATTTGGATTCAAGGAAAGCAACTCAATTTCAAGTTGATGACCCCGAATTTCATTATGTTTACCAAACACAGATTCCAACTTTTCCCAAGCGAGATTAGGTTCATCAATTCCAGATATGTGGAATCGCAAATCAGTAGAGATTGACATTCCAATCAATCCATGAGATTCATCACATCTATTTGCCCATTTAATTTTCTTATCATCATCAGTGGGTTATGTTTCTTTCCTTAAGGTTATCTTGAAAAGTCCCATACTTCACAGAACATCCTCCATATGAGATTTCCATGAGAAATAGTTAGAACTTATAAGTATAATATCACAAGGGGCGGTCATATTGTAAAATAATGGCTGAAAGAATAGAAACTAGCTATCTGGATGCAAAGAGCTTGAAAAAATATGTGGTTTTAAAAAAACGTCACTTAAAACTGATTCCGGATGATGAAGTTATGCTTGATCAAAGAAAATGTTGAAGATGTCCCTAATAGTGACGTGGCAGATATATTAACTTGACCAACTAAAAAAAAGAAGCCCCCTCTTCCCAAGATCAACCTTTGACAATCACTTTTATAATAAAGTTGTTTTGAAGTGAATCACTTTTGTAGAATAAGTGATGTTGACTTTTACAATAATGTGACTTTTAAATAGTGCGGCAATAAATTAAAAGGCTTAAGTGATTCACTTTTATTTTATTTTATTTATGTGAGATGCACTTTTACAATAAAGTAACTTGAAAATAGAAATTGCATGCACTAAAAAGTAGCTTGATAATACTTGAACTCAAGACTTATCAAGGTGTAAAGCAACTTTGGACCAAGTGATCTAAGTTTAAAAGGTATGTAAAAGTATGGAAAGAGGAAGAGTTTTTTTTTTTGTTTACTCTTCCATCTCATTTTTCATGCTTGCTTTCTTTTCCTGCAAATCACAAAAAAAACAAAAAACAATTTTTTTTCCCCACACAATGGGGTTAGATCTTGATTAGCTTACCTGAAAAGTCTACGTTTTCAAGTTTTCTTGCTATTTCTGATTTGTTGTGATCGCATAAGGTGCACAAAAAAGAGCATACGTAACTGAGAAGACAAGAAAAACAATTGCCCTTATTCACCGCGATCGTGCAAGGTGCACAGCAAAAAGCATACAAAGTCAGGGAAAACAGTAGTCTGAGACTAAAACATAAAAGATCTAATAATAAACTAATAAAATATGAGAGATTTAAAAAAAAAACAAATCCGTCACTATAACATTATACCTTCAGATTTGCCGAAATGGGTGTTTCTGGAGCAAATGGAAACGGATTTCGGTGAAAATAAAACTATTTCCCAATGGAAATGATGCTCCGGATGCAATGGAATAGCTCCCATAGGCCACAAATGCATATAAAATCTGGAACCAGACACCCTTTCAAAGTTTTGGTAACACCGGTTCCAGATCTTGATCAAAACCGAAAGCGACTCTTCATAAAAGCTCTGATACCATGTTCGGGTACACAAGGTACTCTCAAAATACCGAACACTTTCAAAAACCACTTCACACAAATAGATCACAAATTAACACACTGATTTTTGTCATGTGGTTAAAACCCTCGAGAGGGAAACAGTCCATGGCCCTAGCCAAATAGCTACTTGGAGCAAATTATTATGCAAAAGAAAGAAAGTTACATGAGCTTCTCATAATCGATCAACTAGCCAAGGACCCTTTATGTTCTTTAAATAGAGATCACAGACCAATCGGGTGTTAAGCCACGGATCAATGGTAGGTATGATCTAAGAGAAGTTGAACCGTCGAATCACTCTATGTCTAGAACATATCGTGACCGTCGGATTAGAATATTTACAAATGCATACTAATCCATACTAAAGAAACACACTTTTACCTAACGGATATATTACACAAGTTGATCTTAACTAACTCCTAAGTGTCTTAATATCCTAACAATTGTCACCCTTTTTACATGTTGATTGTCCACAAAACAAGGAAACAAGGAAAACCTCATGGGAAAATAAACCTCCCCTCAAAACATAGATATGAACAAAATTGTAAAACATTTTTTTCAATCCTTCTTCACCATGTATTCACCCATCCCAAGAAGTGATCTAATATGGTTGAAAGTATTATTTGATAATTCTTTGTTGATGATGTTTACAACTTACTCAGAATATCGGAAAAACTTCAAAGAAATGATATGATCATGCACTAGACCTCAGATGTAGTGCATATGAATCTCTATATGCTTGAATACTTTTCTATGTACTAGGTCAGTTGAGATCCTTAAAGAACTTTGATTATCACAAAATATTATTGTTGGAGTTCTAAATTCAATCCCAAACTCTGAAATAAGTTTCAAACATCCGCTAAAGATTTGTGACAGGAGAAAAGTATCCATCTTGGCATATCAATCTCTAGGAACTATCCATCTTGGCATACTAAGCTCTAACAGCTTGCTTGATCCCATAAAATGACTTCTTTAACCTGAAAAAAAGAGAAGGTTCAGTAACATATCCTTTTGGATGTTACATATAGATCTCCTCCTCAAGATCTCCATGAGGAAAGCACTTTTTTACATCCATGTAATGCAATTACCAATGCTTGGATCACATAATTACCAGAACTAGTCTTATTGAATCCATATTTGGAATTGGTGAAAATGTATCATTGTAGTGAATGCATTATACTTAGTAGAATCCATTATTCACCAACCTTTCTTTGTACTTCAGTGCTTCACCATCAACAGCAAAATTTGTCCGCAAAATCCACTTACACTTGACTAGCTTTCTACCATGTGGGAGAGAGACTAACTCCCATGTTCTATTCTTTTGAATAGAATTAAAGTATTTATCCATGGAATAATTCCATATTAGGTCATTTTATCCTTATTCATATAATTTAGAATAACATTCAACCATAAAAATACACTTCTTAGGAAGATATGGATCTTTGAAAAAAATGGCATTCTCAAAATGAGAGTCCTCCTAGGATATTGATGATCACCCACAAGTTCTCTTTCCGATTGAATTATTTTTATATCTCACTTAGGCCTTGTAGGTGAAATTGGATCTGAAATAATGTGGTATTAATCATCATAAAAATCATAATTATAAATTATATGAGAATATTCACTTACTTCAAGAGGTGGTGGTTTAGAGGATTCTACAATTTCAACTGCTTGCAAGGGTTCTTCTTCAAATTGAACACTTCTTTCAATGAAATAATTTTGAGTGGTAAGATTGAGAAAATTTTAACCCTTGGATTCTTCAATATATCCAAAAAAATTCATGGTTGTATTTGTGGCTACAAATTCATTCTCTTCTTAGGAGGTGTTCTAGCCCATGCCTTTGAGCCAAAAATTCTGAAATGAGACACATCAAGCTTATGTGCACTTCAAGATTAAAATGGAGTGATTCCTTTCAAGGATTTATGTGGAACCCTATTTTGAATAAAGTATTCACATTTGATGGCTTCAGTACACATTCTTGGAGGAAAAGACTTGGACTCCAACATGCAATTAGCCATCTCCTTGAGAGATCTATTCTTCCTCTCATCAACACCATTTCATTAAGGCGTGTGGGGAACTGTGTGCTGCATCTGAATGCAAAAATCATCACATTGAAAATGAGATTTTATGTACTCACCACCATTATCATTTATGACGTATTTTATCTTCCTACCAGACAAATTATATACATAGGCTTTAAAAATATTGAAAAAACAAAAGAATTTTGACTTGAATTGGAGAAAGAAGACCCAACAAAATATAGAAAAGTATTCAATGAAGGTAAGGAAAAATTTGTCATTACTCAAATACAAATTGGGTGATGGGATTGATATATCATTGTGAATAAGTTCAAGGGGTTCATAGGTGCGCTCGAATCTAACTCGTTCATACTTGCGCTTAGGGAGTTTTCCAAGAATGCAACCTTGACAGATTCCTTTGGAAAATTTGATATTGGGAAGCCATATAAACATATTATTCTTATGCAAATCAGATAAGTACTTGTAGTTAAGGTGGAAAATATCTCAAGCCACAATTTTCTTGATTAATTGGCATGAGTGAGGAGTGTAGAGGGTGATGAGAAAGGCACAAAGTGAGAAAACTTGTATACTTTTGATCTATGACCAACAATACCTATGGAAATAACTCTACTTGTAGAAATTTTAGAAATTTCCACATCATTGGGAGTAAAGATGACATTTTTAGGAGACCCAATATGATTCATTTGATAGATTGACAAGAGATTGGCATAAATACCTAGGAAAAGAAAAACATTAGTGAAAGAACCATCATCAAGATCTATTATACCCTTCACTTTGTATGGTGTTAGAGTCATCTCCCAACACAAGTTTTGGACCATGAGAAGAATAAATATAGGAAAAATACTCCCTTCTGGATACCATATTTCTGGATGCCCCAGAATCAATGATAAAAGAGGCATATTTTGATGTGATAGCCATCAAAGCATGAACTCTCTGCTTGTCTTTAGAATTTGAGCCTCCTTCCTTCCTCCTTACGTCATATGGAAGAGGGATATTTTTCTTCTCAAGAATTTAAGACATCATTTCAATGGTATTATTCATATAGGAACTCTTAGGATGAAAGCCCCTATTACAGTATTCACACTTTATTTTCTCCTTCTTTTTCTGTGGATTCATCTTGGAGCTCGAGGAATCCTCTTATGGATTTTTCTTTTCTTTCTTTTGATCTAGTGGCCTTTTAGGATTAGCCTTCTTCTCTCCTTTTGAATTCTTTGAATATCCAACAACCAAATCATGATATGCAGATGGATTTATGGTACCCATCAATAACAAGTTGTCATGCTCCTAAGTGAGCAATTCCATGAATTCTGCTAGAGAAGGAATCTTCCAGTTTCAAAATTTCAGTTTGGTAGCATGGAAGGGAGAAATAAAGATAGAATAAATTGGGCCCAATTTTGAAAAAATGGCCAAGATCAACTGCATATGCAATTCCAGTTTCAGGAAAAGAGGTACAAGATGAATCTTTCAATTGGGAAACCCGTTATGATGAGATGGAGGAAAAATCAAATCTCTGCATTTAACAACTCTTGGACGAACTAAAGGAGAAATAATATATAATATATATATTGTAGGAATATTTTCAAAGATATTTCGCTACAAATCCTACATCTTTCATTGGAGATACTAGTAAAGAGAAAGAAAATATTGATCCAACATCAAATGCACGCCAAAATAAACTTGGTTCTTTTGAGTTGCATACTTGTGGAATTGGATCCAAACTACCTTCGAATATGGGATACACTAGTGTTGGACTTGGTAAGAATGGATAAGGGATTTCAATCCCTATTCATCCTTTGATGATACCAATGAAAATCAGTTTAGGTTTTGATGGATCTTCATCAACACTATCAAGCTATCTTTATTCCTCTACTACCCAAATTCAATTTGTTCCATCTCTTGAGATCGTCACATTAGATGACTATTATACTAATGAGTTGAAGAAGAAATATCCAACACTTGTTTTTCATACATATTTGAATCTTAAAGACCTATCATTAGCACAATATTCAAACTTATCAAAGTTGTCAGCACTAGAATCTTCAACACCAGCATTAGATATCTTTGAAACATTAGCTACAGGGTCTGCATCCTAGACATATTGAATAGAGAAAACATTTTTATCCCTTTTAAGTATCCAAATCCATTTGTTAGTTCTGGTTCTTTCAACTCATTGAATAAGAGGCATATTCGACAACATCTTGAGAAGGTACCAAATCTAAAGATTGTTTGGGGTTGGCTTGATGATTGGTCATGGAAACATCAGAGGGATTATTTGAGGACTTCCTATAGATGTGTTTTATCCATGAAACATGGGAAATATTCTCATATGATCTTGAATTGAATTATTAGGATGTGTTTCTATCTACCACATGGTGGATCTCACCACTATCCTCTTGGAGGGTTTTTTCTCACTGGATTTTCCCTTTTCCCATTTTGCGGGGGTAAAAGGTTTTGTATCTGGGTAGCTAAAATGGCTAACTGTTGAGAACCAATTATGGTGCATCATACTAACCTAAGTTATTCCTAAGGGGGGGGGTGTTGGTGTACATATGCACTCTATAATAATACTTTCTAGTTTTTTCAATATCTAGTTTATCTACTTGCTTTATTTTAGATAGTTTTAGTGCTTTTGTGCTTGCATGTAGATAAGCTTAACTTGGTTGCTTTATTCATTTATTTACAATGAGATTTGATTGCATGCCTTGAATCAATTTATTTCCAAAATATCACTCTAGTGAGCTATATGTATTGAGTCATTGATCATTATTCATATAGCAAGAACATTGGAGCAAGATCATTCTATGACCAATTAGTGAGAAAGCCTCCATTACAATTATTTATGTTTTCTACACAATATTTTCTTTGCTTCTTCTTTAGATTATAGATATTGGCCTCTAACAAAATCTATCATGGTATCAAAGCCTTGGTAGGCCTTGAGTGAAAAAATCAGCAAGTGGCAAGCATTCCCAAATCATCCTAGCACACCTAACTCATCTTATTCCAAATGAAAAGAAGTATAAAGATGGAATATCCCAGAAAAGATGAATAAATGTAGGGATAAATTAGAAGTGCACTCTAGCTAGTAAAATCAAGATAAAAGGTAGGGATGCGGGTGCTATAATAGTCTAAGATATTCAAAAAGGAGAAAAGTGGGTCCATGACACTAAATTTTGCACTAATAAGGACAAATACATGAAACAAATTATCTATACACTTGGGGACTTTAATGAAAGTTTTTTAACCTTGTTCTAGATGGAATTATATTCCAAAACCCTCCCTTAAGCCTAACTTATGGTAGTGAGAAATGAAAATTATTGAGGGCCCAAGCAAGAACGGATTATGGTCACCCTTTACATTATAAATCCATATGAAATGAGGAAAGAGGAAAAAAAAATGGGGAAAATATTCCCTAAAAATGGACATGAAACACACCAAAAATAAAATGCTCCAATATCCGAGTAAGTGTGAACTTAATTAGATGTCTGGAGGAATATTCTTCTTGGGAAGAGGAGGAGTCTGCTCAACTAGATTAGGAACATAAACAACTGCAATATGGAAACTAAAACCATGTAGAGAAATTGAGATCCACTAACAAGAGAATAAATGTAGATTCTCATTAGACTTGAACTTACTGATATCATGTCCAAATGAGTCTTGATATTATTGAGAACTCGAATCAAAAGTGGTTATATCAACTCCAAGCGAATGGTGGTGTCCTCCATCTTCTTATTATTTTACTTAGATATTATTAGCTTAATTAGGATCTTTGTCTGAAAGAATAACAATTATAACAATATGCATAAGATATAATAGATACACAAGACACAAATATTTTCACCGGAGAAACCATAAAGGAGAAAACCCTGCAAACTTCCTCATAATAGTACAATCACAAAGACTATGTCATAAAATGATCAAAAATAGTAATAAGAAGTATTTAACAACTATATATGTCTCCTCCCTTGTCTCTCTCTCTCTCTCTCTCATGTGAACTTTAGTGAGGTGAGGTGTGTATAAATGAGGGAGAGCGCCTCCTTATTTATACCCTTCAAGTGACCGATCTTTTATATCAATGGGGACAACTTGTTTCCCTAACAGGGATGAATTCTCCTAGAGAGACTCCAAATAGAAATTACATGATGTTACACTGGGGACTATTTCCCCGACTTACAATAGAGGTTATAACTCAAGGTATAGACACAATAAATACATCCCGCAAGGAGGAAAACACATATCTAATGGGGCTACAACAACATACAATGATAATATACATCGGATTATATTCTGAAGTTACAAATACATCAACACTCCCTCTTAACTAGGAAGGTATTCTCTCTCTTCCGCAATAATCAACACATATGGTCAAGTCTTCATCATAGAATCATAGAGTCATCATCATAACTACTTCCATCATCATCTTCTTATCGATGATCGAATGGTACTATACACATCTGGTCAAGTCTTCATCACATAATCATAGAGTCATCATCATAACTGCTTCCATCATCATATTCTTATCGATCATCGAATGGTACTATCTTTCATCGAAAGTTTCTATAGAGCCAACCCTTTTTCATGCAAGGTGTAGGCCTAGTCCTTGTTGAGACTCGAAAATGTCATATTTTCATCCACTTTATATTTCGCTATTCCTCACATTTCATCATCCCATTAACCTTTTATCATATCATTTCCATACATATATGTGGGTTTCACCTTATTATTTCCACTTTATTCATTTTATTATTATAAGTGAATTTATGATTAAAATATTAGAAATTAACATGTGTTTCACTAATATCTCAAGTATGGAAGAGCTTTGTAATGTGTAGGAATATGTGAAGGATTAATTCAAGAAAATACTTCTCGAATATCTCCTCCACCATTTCAAGGAGATAGTTATTCGAAGAATATTCCAAGGAGAAGATCATGAAGATTTGGTTGGCATATCTTATCTTGGATTTATGAGAGACATGTGGAGAATTTGTGAGAGACATGTGGAGGATTTGAAGGGATCATATCTTGTAATAATAGGAAAGTAGTTGAGAGTGGTTAAGAGAATGATGGATCTGTCATTATGAGATGGTTATCTCCTTCTAAAATAAATTCATGTATAAAAGAGAGTGCTCTCTCTTCATTTGTTATCTTAGGAGGTGGTATCTGGAATATTGATTAATATTAGATAATCTTAGGTAGATAGTATATTGTAGAAGTTAGTCTCGAATTTATAATATCGAGAAGGGAATTCTTAGATTTTGTTTATAATATTGGATTTGATGCTTTCATGATTTGTCATTGATTCTTGTGATGTAAATTAAGATTCTTTATTGTTAATGTGAGATCACATGTGTTGTCTTGTTTCTCTTCATATGTTGTCTTTCTTGTATGCAATTTACTTTTAGCCATGTGTTTCAACTTCTAGCATTGTATTAGCAATTTCTTGTTTCAGCTTAATGGGGGATTAGATTAGAAATTAACAACTAGCAAAGGGGGGTTAGATTAGCTTAATTTTGATTCAGTCCTGCATATACTTTGCATGTGCTTTGTAAGCATATGAAACTTGGATTGACAAATTAAATGGTTGGGCAATTACTACAATGAAATTAAAATGACATTAATTCGGCCCAACATTTTGGCGCCGTCACCGGGGAAGCACGATGGATTGAAGTTTAGTTTGATTAATTTTCTACAAGCGTACACTAGAGTGTGAATTTAAATTTATGCAATGAGTGAATTTCAATTTTTGCAAAGAGTGTTTCAATTCTGCAAGTGTGAATTTCAATTTCAACAAGTGTGTTTTTCGCAACTGTGAAGAGTAATTGTTTTCTGTATAGAGTGTTTTTTAATTTGTTTCAGCAAGAGTGTTTGTTTAAATTTTTCATTTAGATTTGGGTGTTGTAAGAATCCCTTTTTCAAAATGATTTAACAATGAGTTTAATCTTGGAACAGCTCACTCAGATCCTTGTGAAAGTAGGTATCTCCTCTTCTCTTGAAGAGGAGATACTGACAACAGCCGAGAGCTTAATTACTCCTCCAGAAATAGATGAAGAATTAGCATACAAAGAATCCTTCACATTTGATGGAGAAAAATCATGCGAACAGGAGATCAAGGAGGAACACGAGGAGTTGCAGCATGATCTGAGGAGTGAAAACTATGCCTACGAAATCCCTATCGAACGATGGTTTCAAGTGAGTACTAGGTTAGAACAATTTAGTTTTTCTTTTTTTCTAGATAATTCACAGTCATAGCAATTAATTTCACATTTCTGTTTATCCTCATCTTCTATTTGCAAAATTAACACTGAACATATTCTTATTATTGTTACGTGAATGGCTACACTGGATATTTAACTACACGTAACTATTTTCTAAATTCCAATTAGCATAGAGTAGGTAGGATTTTATTTTCAGTTTTTGCTTTCACCTATAATAAATATGCTCTCCTCCGTGCTTCGTGCGATCGTGAGGATCAAAAATAGGATGACTAAATTGATTTCAGGAAGAATTCTTATTGTTGACGAATGAACTTTTCTTTTGCCTAATCTATTTTGTGTCTGCAATTTGTTCCATTTGCTCATAATTGTTTTTTCTAAGTTTGCAAAATAAGATGAAACATGCAAGTTTCCAGCTGAAACACATAAGCTGTAATGAATAATTAATGTTTTGCAACATGTTTAATTGGTTTCATCTTTAATTTGTAAATCATTTATCTCCATTTGCTAATAAAAAAATAAAAAAAATAATTTTTTTTTTGTTTTACAATTTTTTTAAGTTTAGTTTTTATTAGAAACTAATAAAAGAATTTTAATGCAAAAATTTTCTTCGTTCCATCCTCAACCTGCAAAATATATATAATTAACACATTGGGTGAATAAAAACAAAACCTAGTTTTCCTATGCTGAAACAATAGCTACAACTATACCTCTAAGTTAAAACAACGCATCTCCAAGCTGAAACAGCAGCTGAAACACAGCAGCCGAAGCAACCCTGAAACAATATCACACATGCGATATTCTCATTTTTTTTACTCTTGGTTTGATTCAGTTTTGGTTTGCGTGCACAAAATTTCATGTTTGTTAACTTTATTTGACTGTTTCAGCCACTCAAACTCCATTTTGGTTTGGCTATTTTCTATTTGGAGTCACAACCATCTTTTTGCCTTTGTCTTTCATCCTGTGGCTACCTGAAAATTAACTCCACAATTAATGCCTCGACCAAACCATTTCTGAAATTTGCGCACTCCATCCTGGATATGCAATTAAAATAGTAGGCACATTAGAATTATTTCATTAAAATCGAATAAGTGGCCTGCAAAAGCTCCATGCTGAAAGGTTGTAACAACTATAGGGGAAAGAGCAGATAAAACAGTAACTCCAAGATAAAAAATTAGTTGTAACAGCTGTAGATGAAACACATAAGATGAAACATAATGAACAAATTAATGCCTCGATCTGCAAATCATTTATCTCCATTTACTAAAAAAATTTCAATTTATAAATAAAATTGGCCTGCAAATTCATATGGGTTGAGAGTGCATTCTTTGAAATTTTTTAAACTGAAACAGTGGCTAAGCCTGTGTCACAATTGAAGTATGTCTTCTGAGTCTGGTTTATTTATGTTTTAGTAGTAGTAATGCCATCTCTCACCTTCATCTGAAACCTAATCAAGTTCAACTTTCTACCTTGAATCAAAACCTGCAAAACAATAAAATCATTCTGATCTGAAGCTCTTGCCTCAGTCCAAAACGAATAAAATAAACACAACCAAAATTTCTCTTTTTTTTTTACAAATCTGGTTGTTGGGAATCCATTTCTGGCGGTTTCAACTACCTACAAATGCTTCAGGTATTTGCTAAGTTGGATGGTGGATCGCCCACCTCATTTTACCAATTCTGGCTTGACTCTTTACGAATGATAAGGGATGCTATTCATTGTTGGATTCTTTTTGCTATAAAAAGGAAATTGAATGAGAATAAATGGTCTTAATGGGAGCATATCCAAATCATAACTGACCATGCCATCTGTTTTGAAGCTTCTGCATTAAAACTATGTTGTAATATATCTTTTAGACGGCAGCGGTTTCAACTTCCTAAAATCGTTCACGCATTTGCTGAGTTAGTTGGGAGAAAAATCCTCAAAATCTATCTAACTACGTGAAAAGTCTGGCTCATTAAATGCGGGATTTATGTTCAAAAGAAAAATTTGTGCTCCATTTTGATGCATGAGACTTTCTTTATGGTGGTTTCAACCACTGAATCCCTACATAAATATACCTGAACTAATCAACTTATCTTTTTTTAATTGTTTTTTTCTCGTCAATTAACGCCCATTTGCAAACTGTCAACTTTGTCTACAATTTGTGCACAAAACGTGACGAATTTTAAAAATTTGAAACATATATTTTGTGCAGAAGGGTCTCATTTAGTTTACTCGCAAGGGGTTTGTGAAAATTTGACTTGGTTTGAGAGCAATTTTCATTTTTCTAAACATGAAAATGCCAAATTTCGGGATGGCCTGTTTTCAATGTGGCGGATACACAGTCAAACTCATTAGCAAAGAATTAGTTGAATTCATTTTTTTAATTGAAGGAATATGACAGATGAGATATGAGTCTCTTGTGGGAGTGGGCATGTAAATAACCCGCATTTGAAAAACTATTGGAGCCTGTCTTTCTCTAACAAAACTGTTAAAAAATGTCTATAACACATAGAACAAGCTTCCATATAAAAACCGAAATTCAATGATGAATGTCTCTCTGTATGAATATGTGTTGGATCTATGCATTTAGTTTTCATAGTCATGTTTGCAATTTTTCAATTGGCTAACTCTTTTGGTGCACAGGACGGTAAAAGGAAAATAATAAAATCTCTGATGAAGTGGCATGACGAAGACTAGTTGTGGCATGAGAAAGTTCCCTACTTGTTAACAACAAGATATCTCTTGGACCAAACCCATAATTATTTACTAGATTAATAACCTGGTTCACAGACCTGAAGAACATGATTGACATAAGCAATGAAAAATTTGTCACTTTGTAGAGGTTGACATTGTTACCAAAATAATTACTTATTTGACTTTTCTCTTTGTTGGATCACAAATGGTGTAAATATGCTGCATGATATTGACTCTAGGTTGTGACATTAGTTTCAAGAATTTGGTGCTCACGACAAGTTTCAGAAAATGAAGAATGCTCATAAAAATATGACACTAAGCCAACTTATCCGAGATGAATGCTTCTTGTGCATGGTTTGGTGATATCACAACCTGGCAGAGTGGATGGTCTCAAACATTGCTATGGATTGATACCTTTTGTGAGTTCTCCATCCATGAAACATGAATGAGATGATAGTACCAACTAGTGCAAGATTCTCCTCCCAGGCTTAGGTCTGGTCAAAAAAATCATACTACGCACAACTATCGGGAAAAATTAATGACAACATATTCTGGTATCATCCCAATAAATTATCCTTGTTGGTTTAAATATCTATTTTCCAGATAATGACATAATTGATTTATGTGCATGTTGATGATTATGTTGTGAGAGAAATTATGATAACAGAAGCAAGTGCATCGGTCTTAACACCACAAAAAGGAGGAAGGTGAGGAATGACTGCATACATGACGATAAAAAAATAAAGAGGATAACTCAGAACCATGGGCAGGACAAAATGGATGCTTATGGGGTAGGTATGCATGTATTTTATAATTAACTATGATTTATGCAAAATTTAATGTGTAAATTGCCCGCAGGTTTCATGAATTGAAGTGGCTATGTGCCTCTCGTAGTTTTTGTCAATAGAAATCACCCATGCAGAGAATTGTATGCTTTGAATATTCAATTATATTTGACAGTGTACAACTCTGATCATCTCAAAAATGATAGAAGACACTTAAAACTCAATTAAAAATTCAACTCAACACCTACATGATTATTACAGCTAGTTTTTATAGCTATTGGTGGTTGTCGCAGCTGGCTGTTGCAACCGGTTGTCGCAGCCGATTGTTGCAGCTGGATGTTGCAGTTGGTTGTTGCAGCTGGATTTTGCAGCCGGTTGTTGCAGCCGGGTGTTGTAGCTCGTTGTCGCAATTGGTTGTTATAGCTGTTTTTCGCAGCCGGTTGTTGCAGCTCGCTGTTGCAGCCGGTTGTCGCAACCGATTGTTGCAGCTGGCTGTCACAGCTGGGTGTTGCAACCGGGTGTTGCAGCTCGCTATTGTAGCTGGTTGTTGTAGCCGCTTATCGCAGCTATGTGGTGTTGCAACTAGCTGTTACAACTATTAAAATTTTTAATTTTTAAATGTTTTGTTAAAGAGCCAATGCTGAATGCCCAGGAATGCACATCAAATAAATTTAATCTTGAGTGTTTTTTCCATTTTTTTGTGTGTTGTAAAAATAAAACAAAAACAATAATATATATATATATATATATATATATAAACAATAAAAAAAAAATAAAAATAAAACCTTGCAAAAGAAAACAAAAACCAAAAATATAAATATCATAAACAATTAAAAGTTAAAAATAAAAACAATTCAATAAAAAAAAATTGCAAATGGACCTCAATACTTTTTGAAAAGATCTTGGGAATGATGATTTTTGTTTTTCACGCTAAAATTGTTTTCTTTGAGTCACTTCAAGTAGTGATCAATGACGAACCAGGAGTGCAACAGAAACATGTAATTTTCCTTGCAGCTTATGTACTTCTTTCCGCATGATATGTTTTCTTTTATGAACTTATCACAAGTTTCATGCTAGGTTGCATGAGGACATGGAACCAGATCAGTTGGGGAGGGGGAACTATATTCAATACATATTCACTACTAAGTTTCATGCAGGAATTTGTACTAAGTTTTGTTTCAGGTTCAAAGACGATTGCATTTTGTTGCTGAAGTGATTTTTCAAGAATCACAACACTCTTGAGAAACATGCTTTGACAGACAGCTTGAAGGAGTCATTACTCATCATAAACATTATAGTGTTTATTGTTACATAGAAACCATTCATAAACACATTTGCGTCATGAATGTTTACCCACATTTCTCCTTCAAGGCACATTAGTCATCCATACCAGAGTCCACAATTTCATTGCCTTAACTATCATGACTCCACATACCTATATTTCTAAGCTGCATACATCGCTTTATCTTTTTCAGTTCATTTTTCCATTCCAGTTTGTTAACTTTTCATATGCTTAGATAAGACATCAGTACTTCATTTCATTTTCATAACAAAAGCATATAAACAGGATCACTGAAAGATAGACAAGCACAACCATACAAAAGAAACACAAATATTTACCCTAGGAAAACCCTAAAGGGAAAAACCCAGCAAAAGCTTCCTCAATATAGATTCCCCAAAAAGAAAAAAGAAAAAAGATAAAATCAGCAAGGAGATCAAAGCCTGATCATCCTCCTTGTCCAGCTACTTCTCTTCTCCACTAATGCGCTACACAAATGAGAGTGTGTGTTACAAATGAAGAGCACTACACCTCTATTTATATTTATCCATTCACTTAAGTTAACTCATCTGTCATGTAGGCTCTAGTTACACATGTAGGCTCAAGTAACCACACTAGGGTGCTAATGACCCACCTTTACAATTAGAGGGGACTGCCTCATGACTCTTATTAGTTCTTCTGATTAGGAGCATCGGGGTACAAATTAATACAAGTGGTTCTCCCGGTAGGACCATCAGGGACCACAAAGAAATACATATAGAATATTCTTTGAAGTTACAATATTTCAACACTCCCCCTTAACAAGAAGGGTATTCTATAACAACATCAACAACAACAACAATAAGAGAGAGATAGAGGACATCATCAACATCATCAGGGTGATACATCTATAAATCATTGGAAGCTTTTCAACATCATGTAGTTTTCATCTTCAATCTTTAGTCTTCAGCATCATCAGTACTTTGGCCGCTTCGATCAGCAACATCTTCAGTATCTTGACTCTTCAATTAGCAGCAACATCTTCAACACTTTGAACTTTCGATCAACAAAATATTCAACACTTTGACCTTTCGATCAGCAACATCATCTTCAGCACTTTGACATTTCGATTAGCAACATCATCTTCGACACTTTGACCTTTCGATCAGCAACATCTTCTTCAGCACTTTGGCCTTTCGATCAGCAACAACTTCATCATAATACTTTGATCTTTTGATTAGAAACATCATCATGAAAAAATCAACATCATCATCATCAAAATATCAGCATCAAAATATCATCATCATCACACTTTGATCTTTCAATCAGAATCATCATTATCATCAACCTCTGATCTTTCGATCAGAAATATCATCAACCAAACATCATCATGCTCTAACATCAACTCATCATCATATTATGATCTTTCGATCAGTACCTCATCATCATCATACTTTGATAATATGGCATCATCATTATCAGGATCTCATCATCATCGCATTATGATCTTTCGATCAGAAACATCATCATCATTATCGCATTCTGATCTTTCAATCAGAAAACATCATCATCATCAGCAACATTATAATCATAAGCAACTTCTGATCTTTCGATTAGAAAACATCATCATCATCATATTCTGATATTTTGATCAGAGAACATCATCATCAGCAACTTCTGATCTTTCGATCAGAGAAACATCATCATCATCATATTCTGATTTTTTGATTAGAGAACATCATCATCGTCAGCAATAGCATCATCATCATATTCTAATCTTTCAATCAGAGAACATCATCATCAGCAACTTCTGATCTTTCGATCAGAGAAACATCATCATCATCATATTCTGATCTTTCGATCAGAGAACATCATCATCATTAGCAACAACATCATCATCATATTCTGATCTTTCAATCAGAGAACATCATCATCATCAGCAACTTCTGATCTTTCGATCAGAGAACATCATCATTAGCAACATCTGATCTTTCGATCAGAAACATCATCATCATCACCACACTCTGATCTTTCGATCAGAAACATCATCATCATCATCACAGTCTGATCTTTCGATTAGGAAACATCATCATCATCATCAGCAGCCCACAGTACAAAGACAAAGAAGTCTTTGGATCTCTTTTGGACTCAAAATCCAAGGATCATGCAATCCTATCACGTTCTCGACAACCGCAGTCACCGGATCCGTTCTGAACTGAGGTTCAAGGATGATGCAATCCTGCCACATTCTCGATGACCAAAGTTACATCGGATCCATTCTGAACTGAATTTCAAGGATGATACAATCCTTCCACATTCTTGATGACCGAAGTTACACCGAATCCGTTCTTAACCGAAGTTCAAGGATGATACAATCCTGCCACATTCTTGATGACCGAAGTTACACCAGATTCATTCTGAACCGAAGTTCAAGGATGATACAATCCTGCCACATTCTCAATGACCGAAGTTACACCAGATCCATTTTGAACCGAAGTTCAAGGATGATACAATCCTACCACATTCTCGATGACCGAAGTTACACTGGATCCATTCTGAACCAAATTTCAAGGATGATACAATCCTGCCACATTCTCGATGACTGAAGTTACACCAGATCCATTATGAACCGAAGTTCAAGGATGATACAATCCTACCACATTCTCGATGACCGAAGTCACTGGATCACTTCTGGACATATGTCCCAGGATGATACAATCCCTCTTCATTCTCGAAGACCGAGGTCTTCGGATCACTTTAGGGCAAGTGCCTAGGGATGATACAATCCCACTTCATTCTCGAAGACCAAGGTCTCTGGATCACTTCTGGACATATGTCCTAGGATGATACAATCCCTCTTCATTCTCGAAGACCGAGGTCTTCGGATCACTTTAGGGCAAGTTTCCAGGGATGATACAATCTCACTGCAACATCACTACTCCCCCTTTTGGGGAAGGTCTTTCTGAACCATACTAATCTTGTCTCGAAAGTGTTCGAACTTTACTCGAGACAGAGGCTTTGTCAGCGCATCATCATCTAAACCATCTTCATCTACATCTTCAGTATGTGAATACTGAACTATCATCATCTGTATCTCCAGTATGTGAGTACTGAAAGCATCATCAGGTCACCATCAGGTAGTATACTTTGAAACATCATCTATATCTTTAGTATGGGAATACTAAAATCATCATCATCTATATATTCAGTATAGAAATACTGAATCACCATCATCTGTATCTACAGTATGTAAATACTGAAACATCATCATCTGCATCTTTATCTTGAATGTAGAAATATCGGATTTCTATGTGTTACGACGGAACATGGGGTTCTCTATTATCACAACTCTCGTTATCACATAGAATCAATGTAGTATCCATCTTCAGTTCAAAGAGACCTGATATTAGCTTCCGAAGCCATATGGCTTCACAACTTAGCAGAGAAATTTGCTATGTATTCTGCTTCAGCCATGCTACGAGAAACACTGGACTGTTTCCTGTTAAACCATGAACTCATAGCAGACCCAAAACAAAAGCATCTACTAATGTGATTTTCCTGTCTGAGATACTTCCAGCCCAATCTGCATCTGTGTAGCCATACAATCTATACTCATGGCTACCATCATAATATAAACCAAATTCTATAGTCCCTTTCAGATATCTCATAATATGTTTTGCAGTTACTAGGTGAACCCATCTTGGTTGAACAAGATATTGACTTAAGGTGTTCACAACAAAACAAATGTCTGGTCTGGTATTTCTTAAGTACATCAATGACCCAATGATCTGTCTGTAATGAGTCATATCCACTAACTCTGATGAGTCATCAGCTAACAGCTTCAGGTTGGAGTCCATGGGTGTGGCCATGACTTTGAATTCCAACATATTGAATCTCTTCAATATCTCTACCACATACTTTCCCTGGTTGAGAAAGATTTCTTCTGAACTTTTCCATACTTCCAGACCTAGGAAATAATGCATTAACCCAAGGTCTTTCATCTCAAATTATTCTGCTAGTTTCTTCTTTCTTTCCATGACCTGTTTCTCATTTCTTGTCAAGGATAAGTCATCCACATATAATAACAGGATGACAATTTCATCTTCTACAACCTTGAGATAAAGGTTAGGATCAGCTTTACTTTTAGTAAATCCCATTCTCGACAAGAAACCATCCATTCTTTCATACCAAGCTCGAGGAGCTTGTTTAAGACCATATAATGCCTTCTTCAACTTGCATACATGAGTATGTCTATCTTCAACTTCAAATCCTTGTGGCTGTTCTATGTATACTTCTTCTTTGATCACACCATTTAGAAAAGCTGTTTTCCCATCCATCTGGTGTAAGTCCCACTTCATCATGGACGCAAGTGCCATGGCAGCTCTAATTGAAGTATACCATGCTATTGGGGCAAATGTCTCTTCATAATCAATTCCCTCTTTCTGAGAGAAACCTCTGGCCACAAAACTTGCTTTATAGTTCTCAATACCTCCGTTAGCTGCATGCTTTATTTTTCATATCCATTTGGAGGATACTATACTCTTTCCTTTTGGTTTGGGAACTATATCCCAAACATCATTCTAGTATTCTTTCATCTTCCATGAGTTTGTCTTGTCAGGTCATCAACATATCCTAGTCTTTTGCATTCAACCTTGAAGGTTGGAACCCTCTTTACTCTTGGTAAAGTCTCGATCCAACAAGAAGTTGTCCATCATGTCATAACATGTCGAACTTAGATATCTTTTGTAGTCACTCCTTCTGAAGTGGAGTATCATCTTCCCTCTTCATTCTATACAAGTGGCTCTATGCTTGATATATACTTGTCAATAGAGTATGTCATGTCATAGTCTATTCTTTCTAAGGCAAATCATGAACCTTTGCTTTGTACACTTGTTCTTGTAGATCCATATGGAAGATACTACGTACTTCCCTTTATGTCTCGAAATCATATCGTATACATCATTCCCCATGATCAACTGTTATTCTTTGATCATAGCATTCTTTTCTTCATATTGAGTTATCTCTTATACCCATGGTGGTCTTCATCCTTTGAGGTGGGTCTACTACTCTCTGAAGCTCTTTATTTCGTCATGGTGTCTCTGACCTTGGGAGCTTCAAATTCATGTTTATTGAATTGTCATCACTTGTTCTTCGGAACAAGTCTCATCCTTGTTTTCTTGTAGGAGGTTGTTCAAGACCTTTCCTACAATTAAAATGCACCAATTGCATGGTTATAACTATTTCATAAAACATATGCATAACGACAAATTCTTATGCATCATGCAACTGTTTAGCCAATACAACATTCATCCATATCTCACGGAAACTTTCTAGATGACATCATTGATATTGTGCATTAATCCAATATGTCATGTAAAGAGGTTTCATTCTAGATAAGTAGAAATGGAGAGATGTATAGCACCATGAGCTACTTACTGATCACATGCATATTAGTAGTATACAATCATTAATGCAAACAATTTATCATGCATAACACATCAACTGAATATGCATAACAAAACAATATCATTAAATGACAATTGAATACTTATCTTTTGTTTGTTTTGTGGGTAGACTCCTTCTTGGTCATTCTCCTTCATCATATTCTTCATTCATGAAATCATCATTTCTTATCCAAATGATAAGATGGATAAGAGGTTCATCAAGAATTGAGTTCTTCATATACCTCATCACTTGAGGGATCTTCTTTGAATGGTGAGATCTTGATCTTCAATTTGCTCCCATCTTTCTTCTTCTCTTCTTATGAGACGAGCTTCTTATTCTTCCCAAAGTCAACTGAAAGTAATCACTTCCTTATAGAACACATTCCTTGCATGAATGAATCCCATGATCATGGGAGGCCATTCAAGGTGGCTATCACCACTTCTGCATTCTTTGCTTCTTCTTCTACTGCTTCAAGATGTTATGCATTCTGGATCTTCACATTCTTCAACTATTTTCTCAAATCCATCTTCTGAATTATGTTCTTATCTTTAAATAGCTTGATCAAGGAATTAAACATATTCGGTGTCTTTAGGGAAGACACTTGTGGTATAAGTTGATCCGTGATTGAATCAACAGTGATCTTCTTGGCCTTGAACAAGTTCTTCTTGTGTAAGGCTTTGAGGCTCATCTCCCTCTCGAACTGGAACCTCTCTACTCATGTAGGTGTCCAATTCATTGTCTTTAGAGGGATCAAATACTTTCATGCTTGGAAGTTTTCAACTTCACCAAGCTTATCATCAAGTTGATGTGATAGATCACTTTGAAATGAGAATCTCAAATGCAAATAGCAAAAGATTAGATCTTACCGATTTGAGGTGTCCGTCCTGCTTTCGGAGCTCGCTGATCTAGGGTTTGTCAAAAAAACCCTAATTTTCAAAACTTGGAATCTTTCAGATATGATTATATAGAAAGATATATCTCTTCAAATGGAGCTGTCCAATGTACTCCTTTTATGAAAACAGTGGAGGGAAGCTCCCGAAACAAGAAGCCCTAGTTTTCCAATTTCTTCTGCAGAAATGCATGTTACTGTTTCTATGATATCTCCGAAGTTAATGATCCTATATGTCTGAAATTTTGCACTAAGGTAACCTCGCATATCCTTGATCCAAAACCATAGGTTTCATCAAAATTGGTTTCACCAATTGGGGTTTATGATCATTTTTCCAAGGTGACCTGTTACAGGATTGTTCAGAATAGTGAAGTTGTATGGCATGCCACGTGTCACTGGTTCATCTTCAAGTTCTGAAACTCAGACCATAGAAATTAAAATCTGTGATATTTCTAGAAAATATTCAAGAATTCCATTTGGACCTCTGTAGCCCAAGCTATAGCAATGTTCCCTAGGTGTCCTGTTTAGGGATGAATTCTGGAAGAGGCTGGAACCCTAACTTGGAGGGATCATATCTCCTATAATATAGCGAATCAGAGGATGAATTTTGGACACCGTGTTCATCTAGATTATATATTTGGTCTCTACAATTTTCAGCTCTTGAACCTTAGCCAATATTGGGATATAGTGAATATACCAAAACTTAGCATTTTTAGTATTTAGGGTTTTTCTAGCTTCGGGTCAAACTAGGGTTTGACTTTCTGGGAGTTTCATCCAACCAAAAATCTTGATCCAGGTCTCTAAAATTTGATTTTTATGATTATAGAAATCCTATGTTTGGCTCACTCAAAAATTCTTCTTCTGTAAGAAGCCCTAATTTCCCACACTGAAAACTGAAAATGCTCGGAATTGAATTCCACTTCGACAGAAAGATGCACCCTTCAATGGAGAGTCAGCCTAGCCTTCTTTTGTTGATCAATTGTGGAGAGAGAACCAAAAATTAAGAAGCCCTAGATTCTATAGCTGCACAATGTTTTCTTTTCAGGCTTCCTTTGATACCATGTTAACTTTTCATATGCTTAGCGAAGACATCAGTACTTCATTTCATTTTCATAATAAAAGCATATAAACAGGATCACTGAAAGATAGACAAGCACAACCATACAAAAGGAACACAAATATTTATCCTGGGAAAACCCTAAAGGGAAAAACCCAGCAAAATCTTCCTCAATATAGATGCCCCAAAAAGATAAAAGATAAAAGATAAAATCAGCAAGGAGATCAAAGCCTGATCCTCCTCTTTCTCCAGCTACTTCTCTTCTCCACTAATGCGCTACACAAGTGAGAGTGTGTGTTACAAATGAGGAGCACTACACCTCTATTTATATTCATCCGTTCACTTAAGTTAACTCATCTGTCATATAGGTTTGAGTTAATCATGTAGGCTCGAGTTACACATGTAGGCTCAAGTAACCACACTGGGGTGCTAATGACCCACCTTTACAATTAGAGGGGACTGCCTCATGACTCTTATTAGTTCTTTCGATTAGGAGCATCGGGGTACAAAGTAATACAAGTGGTTCTCTCGGTAGGACCATCGGGGACCACAAAGAAATACATATAGAATATTCTTCTAAGTTACAATATTTCAACACAGTTTTCCTTCTAAATAAAACCAACTCCCTTTCCATGACTACATAGCCTTGCCATATCCACTGCTTGACTATGAGATATTTTCACTTATAGTCCTACCAATATTTTTATACCAACTCACGTTGACTGATGTGGGATTCCTTAAAGCCCACCTTTCAACAAGTCTTGCCCCATTGACCTCAGCACCTCATCTGGGATATAGACTAGAGTTCATTTTGAGTACTTGGAGGCTTGCATGCCTTAATGGCAAGTTCTCTTGCTGACAATAATGAGAATTTATCAATGTCCCTTGATCGTAAGATATTGCAAGTGGCTCAACATCAACACATCTATTTGCACTTCGCAATATGTACTTGGGTACCTTGGCACTCATTGACATCACTGGTGAGTTACCTCGCATTATTTAATGGCATTCATCAATGGCCGGTACTCCAATGATTTCTCTTCATGCTTGACCTCGACACATGCATTCGCATGATTAGAAGTGTACCACTGGGTTTTGTAGCAGGTGAAGACTATACATTCTTTCTCATGACTCCATCAGTAGTAGTAGATGGATTACTTCAGCAATACCATAGTTCCACTTTCCGTCTTCCACATTTTCCATTATTTATCAGCAGCAGTTCAGATTCCTCCACTTCACATTATAGCAGTTCTAGCAGTTACAGCTGCAACATGATTTACAGTTACATTTTTATCCTATAGCCATGGCATATTCTCCATAATTCAGTAGCAGGAGTTCCGATTCCTTCACTTCGATCCAACAGTTACAGCTGCAGTAGTAGTGACATATTCCATGATCCAAGGAAATCAGCTACATTCCTATTGCATCGTTCATCTACTTTTTGGGTAAGTGGGGGTATGTTTTTTTCTAAACTTTAACAATGCAATTCCTTACATGCCAGCAATGAATAATTTGGAAAATTTCCTCACCATGCTCCATTTATTTCACAGCCCACGCTAGGTTGCACGAGGACATGCAACCACATTAATTGGGGAGGGAGAACTATATTCAATACATAGTCACTACTATCATTCCATTGTTTTCACCACCATCACCCATTTTTCATCTCATTTACCATTCACGAGCATTTCTTTTCCAACAAATCCTCTATTGCACTTTGCTTCATACACATTGATATACATATTGGCATGATTCATAAAGACAAGGAAAAGGCTTTCTTATGCACAATGATGCTTTCTATGCACATTAATAGCTTATCATTTTCAGTGAGTGTATGGTTAAATTATTATGCAGCTAGAAAACAAATGACGAAATTAATGTTTTAACACAAGAACCAACATTCTTTATATTCATAGTTGTCACACAAGAACCAACCATAAGGAAAATATCAGCTATTACTCATGCATTTCACATCATGAAATGAATGTTGTTAACACAAGAACCAACATTATGTATATTCATGGTTGTCACACAAGAACCAACCATAAGGAAATTCCAGTTGTTACTCATGTATTTCACACCCTGGAAACATTCATGGTTAAAAAGACATCATCAATCAAAGCCAAGTTCATATGCCAAAAATTCTTGAGAAGATCCATACACGGTTGCATGAGGACATGCAAAAAGTTCAGTTGGGGAGTATGTTGAGACTTGTAAATGTCATATTTTCATCCACTTTATCTTCCGCTATTCCTCACATTTCATCATCCCATTAACTTTTTATCATACCATTTCCATACATATATGTGGGTTTCACCTTATTATTTTCACTTTATTCATTTTAGTATTATAAGTGAATTTATGATTAAAATATTAGAAATTAACATGTTTTTCACTAACATCTCAAGTATGGAAGAGCTTTGTAATGTGTAGGAATATGTGAAAGATTAATTCAAGAAAAGACTTCTCCAATATATCCTCCATCATTTCAAGGAGATAGTTATTCAAAGAATATTCCAAGGAGAAGATTATGGATATTTGGTTGGCATATCTTATCTTGGATTTATGATAGACATGTGGAGAATTTGTGAGAGACATGTGGAGCATTTGAAGGGATCATATCTTGTAATAATAGGAAAGTTGTTGAGTGGTTGAGAGTGTTACCACCTAAGTTGTACTTAGTGGTTTTTTATCAAGTGAGCCTAGTGAACCAGACAAGGATAACTTGTTCGGACTTCAGAAGACCTTTGGAAGTACTTCTGGGAAGTGCTTGTTGTACTATATCACATGTTCATACCCCATGGGGGAATTGTAATAAATGTTCTAGCATGATAGTGTCTGTAAAATACTCGGTCTCTTAGAATTTATTTGTCAATCCGATCAGCCCAGGGTGTTTTTTCCCTTGGTTATTATTGGTTGTTGAATAAACGACTGATAATTTTTGAGTTTTGACCTCCATACCTCCAAAGTTGGGGTGGTCGGCTTGGCATTTAGGCCTATTAAGGTTATTAGAGTCTATGTGTCAATGTATAAGAATTCTAGACATCATGGTTGATTCATATGAACATGTCTAAGTCCCCTAGGTTTTTTCAATTTTTCAATTTTTTAGTTTTTTCAGTGTTTTTTATTAAAATTTAATTTTTCCAAAACTTAGGCTATTTTTTAATAGTTTAATTGAAAAAATTGATTTTGTAATAAAAGTGGGCCAAATAATCAGTTTCAGTCATGTAGGTGCTCATTTTCAAGCTAAGAGCACCATGTAAGCCCATGGACCCACTATTTCCTAGTTTTGAGTGATTTTCCATCCCTCGGGTCAGAAAGCCCCAAAAATCAATTATTGATTATTTTAATTAATAAATTGATGAATAATGGAGAAAATCCAAAATCCAAAATCAGTGGATTCTCAACTGATTTGATTGAAATCAGTCATATCTAAAGCAAATTGATTGGATCTGACAAATCCTTGACTGAAGGAGGTGATCAAATCAGATCCAGAGTTGATCTTCACCTGTCTTTATGGGGAATTGTGCCCTCTCTCTCTCTCTCTCCTCCACACGTGTGGACTATCCTGGATGATCTGTGGACTGATGTGTCGGTTTATGGGTTGATGTGTCAGCTCAATTAGGCCGCCGATTGACAAGTAGGCTCAGTTCAGCTTCGGATCTGCATTGATTGACTCTCCCTCAGCTGATTTGATCTCTCTCCTTGGGAATCACGGCCCCCATCGGCAGGATCTCCTAGTTTTTGTATATATCTAGGCAGAGGCTCCCTCTTTTAAGCAAGTTAGAGCTAGATTTAAGGGCTTGCTATTTTAACTGTGTATTGATCACCATTTTTTGAAATAAAGAGAAGCTTTGGAGGCTCAATTGTGGAGTACCTTTCATGTGTGGATCATCATTATCATGCTACATTTGAGGTGAAACTGCTATTTTTAAAATTTTTTACACTTAACTGTTGTCTTCCTGAATGGTTATTGGAATCATAGGGATAGATCATTGTAAATAAGCTTACTTACTTCTATTTTGCTGCATATGTTTGAATGAGCTAATATCTGTATGCTAAATAAGATTATTTGCATGCTGTATCATCTACTTCTCATATGTATCTTCAGATTTAATGGTTTTGTTTGCAGGATTTGTTGTGTAGCTTACAGGTTTGCTGTGATTGGAAGATCTATTGTTCAAGTTTGATTCCATTGGTTTTGCAACAAATATTGCAAAAATTGTGCCCCTCAGTGCTTCACTAACAAGTTTCCTTTGCAGATCTGCTTCAGCAACAAGCACTTCTCTTCTCCTTTTCCTCCTTCAAAAATCTTAAATTTTCTTCAAACTAGTTACTATTAAGGAATTTTATTTCTTAGATATGTCTCATTAAGAAAATTATATATAGATCTAGTTAATAAAATCCTTTTTTAAGTTTAGATATCAGTTTTGTTTTGCATATAAAGTTATATTTTAAGAGATCTAGCTGAAATTACCCTAGTTTTGCAAGCATTTTAATGAAAATTTGTAGCTTGCTGTTAAGGTAGTTTCCTTTGATGTATTTTAAAGTTCATATTCTGTAATAAAAGTGCACATCTTATTGGCTGCCAAAACAGCAAGCCAAGATCCCAAGGAAAGCTTGCTTTCCTTGGTTCCTTTTTGCATAACTAGATTACCCCAATTTAACAAAATTTTACTTAAGTTTTTTTTTGATAACCAGTGTAGTAACTCAAAACAATTTCAAAGTGTGTTTAGGTATATTTGATTCTGATTGCTCACTATTTTTTAGCAGGTCCAACAAAAAGGAGGAGGATACTCTTCCAAATTTCCAACTCTTGGATGAATCGGAGCTTCCCGGAAGCTTCCCCCACCACCTTGTTTAATTCTAGCTTGTTACAAGCTTGTTGTAAGCCTTTGGATCCTAGATAACAAGGACCAAAGTGCATCAATTTTAATTTTATGATATTGTAAATCACTGCTAATAAAAATAAAAGGTCCTTTTGAATAGGCTCTTTTGAGCCTATTCACCATCCCCCCTGGGGGGATTTGCGTCGGTGTCAATTTTTTACCTTTTGTTCATATCTTTTCAAACTAGCGTAGCTCTAATCTGCAGGGTAGTATACTTTGATTCATTATCAATTTCATATTCCATATTTGATATTTCAAAGTAATCTTAATACTTACCCCATGACTTCCCGATTGACCCGAAAGGGGAAAGAGATGAGTGGTAGGACTAATTAGAATACCGGAATTGTGTATCTGTGTTTTCCTTTTCATCATTTGTTTCTTCAGCTATTATAAAATTAACCCCTCCTTGATTCCCTGATTGAGATCCACTTGGATCAAAAGAGGTTCCTGGAGGGTTTTCTTTTTAACAAGAACACCCTTTCTTTAAAAATTTACTAAACTTGACAAGACTCCAGTGTGTATGCTCTACACTTGGATACGGTTCGTCCAATCAGTAAAGCTATATCAAGAGAATTTGAGTGACTAGAATAATTAGGACTCACTCTCTCAAATTAACAAACCATCAGGTGAAAATCCATCACCTATATCAAACCAACACGGTGGAAAAATACCCAAAGGAAGCGGAAACTTCCGAAAAGTGACCTTGGGGCGCCGATCTCTGTCACACCCTAACGGGTGCATTATGAACAATAGCCCTAGAGACTCCATTCAGCCCACATATTCATTGCAGGTAGCCATGAAGGTTTAGTTTTGGACATACTCCAAGTACTCTTGGGTATATTTGGAGTCCACCCCTTCGCCTAATTTTAATCAACTCACACCTCAAATTTAACTTAAAACGTACCAAGAGGCAATTGCAAAACATTCACTCCAAGCACATGCAAGTACATTGATTTTATTTTGACTCCATTCTAAGGAACTAGTTATTTTCTTGCTTTATATATATATTGTGTCTCAGCATTGTGCTTTCATGCCTTCATTTTTGTATCTTGTCATCTTTGATAATTTATAGTTAAATTTCAAACTCCTAAGTAACTCATTCAGTTTAACATCACCATACTAAGTAATTACCCTTAGTAACTTAATAGGGTCTACCCTTGTTGGATTCGTTAGGAGTTGAGCCTAAACGGAGGAGTCAAAAAAAAGGTGACAGCCTTGACTCGAGACTTTCCCCCAAGGACACACCGAGTGGCTTGAAGATTTTTTCCACATGATGTAGGTGTGTGAAAGGTAGCAACACTTTTTGGCGCCACTGCTGGGGATAAATCTTTTTATTCCCGAGTACGACTTTTGTTTTCTTCCTTTTTGTTTTTCCTTTGTTTGATGAATGCTTAGAGTAGATCTTTAATTTTCATCTGGTGACTCCACTGACTTTTTTCCAGTTTTTATTTATTTTTACAAAGAAAAGCAAAAAACAATTTTTGTGAAAAGATTTATAAATGCTTATTTTTCTTTTTCACATGGTGACTCCATTGAAGGGATAAAACCCTATTATCTCATAAACTCGTGAAGTTTTGTTGTGTGTAGATGAGCCAATGCAACATGTTAAAACCTTTAAAGCTCATCACTTGACAGATCCACCTTTTCAGTACAAGGTTTAATCATTATATCAAATGGATACTATTTTGGATGAATTAAAGGAGAAATATGGTGCCCAGTTAACCTTAATGTTTCAGCCTATTGATTTATCAAACATCCCGGGTTTTCCTAACTATTGTAATGGTTTTGAGGATACATATAACTGACTTCTGACATTTCATGGATATTATGGTGACTCGGCTATCTGGCATGTCAAATCTTTCCTTCAGTTGATTGTTGACTTCAATATTCTTCATGAAGACAATATGATGGAAATGTTTGCCAGTACTTTTTGGGGTGAGGCCTATTGTTGGTTCTATTAGGGCCTTCCTAATAAATGTATAACTTATTTTCCAAACTTCCTTTGGATTTTTTTAGAGCAGTGACATGATGGTAGGGGTAGTATGAATGGTTTAAAAAAGTTCCTTGAAAAGATCTGTACCTTCTACCTATCTAGGACAGAGTATCACACGGAAACATATGATGGACCTTTTTCCATGATACAAAGTATTGAAGACTTAGAATCACTTCTTGAAAATTTAAGTGAAGAGGAGGTTCATGATACTCCCATCAAAAATCATCCTAGTAGTTATTTAAGAAAGGAAGCAATTAAGCATCTTCTTAAAGAGTATGAGGTATCTCCCAATACACAGCAAGATTCCGAGGAAAGGAAAATCCAGGATGATCCTATTGAAGAGCTTCAGGAGGAGCTCATGATGGAACACATTGTTGAAGACTCTCCTCATGTCACCATAGCTGAAGACATTGAAGATTGGGTGTATTCTCAAGTATGTTGCAATGTTGATATCTTTCTAGAAAGCCCTCTAGAGAAATCCACTGAGCAACACATACCAAGTGATCCCATTGAACATGTCCAAAAAGTTTCCTTGATTGAAGATAATATTGAAGATCCTCTTCATGATATCATAACATAAGCCTATAAAGAAACTTATGATAAGATTAGTATGTTGTGTGGAGACACTAGACCTTATTCTCCTCATGTTGATGAAGGTTTGGAAAGTTTATTTCCTTGTAATTTTTTTTTTCTAAAGAAGACTGTTATGAATACAAGGAGGACATGGATAGGCATGAGCATGATGCCATGGATGGGAGTGATGACTATTGGAATTTCATAGATAATCCAACTTGTGAAAATATTATGGAGAATCCTATCTAGGATATGTCCAACAAGGGGAGTGTCTATTCAAAAATTTGTGGAATTCCAATCTACGATACATCTATAGAGGGGAGCATGGATCTGGATGTTTTGGAAAACTTTAGTATGAAAGAGGAGCATTCAGAATTTTCATGTGATCATTCAGATTCATATCATGCAGAGCAACACAAGGGTATCAGTAATGAAGACATTGAGAAACAGTATTGTGAAAATTCAAATGTGATGCTGTCAGTGGAATATCAGTCTCAGCCATCTTTTTCACATATAGAGGTTCCTTATGATTTGGAGCTACTCGGGGCTTGCGCAATTAGTTATCATTTGATAAGCCCCGATGATTAGTATGATGATGTAGTCAGTCTACCTCATCATTTTGATTGGTATATCAGTCCTATCCAGTCATGGATAGAAGCAGCCTGCATGAGCACATAGAAGTTTGGGAAGAATTTTTATGACATTGTTCATGCCTATGATCTCCCATCCATCCCACCCATCCTGAATCATCACGCATGTTTGCATTTTCTGAATAAGGTATCCTTACTTTGGCTGGTAACCAAAGACAAGGAATTTTTTTTTTTATGTTAATAAAATGCTTAGGTGGTTACATTGGATTTCTGATTACACTTAACCCTTTTTATATCATGCTTAGAGTAGGAAAATAAGCTCCTTGAAAAAGAGCATTTACTTTTTGCATTTCTACTTTGCTATAATAAAACTTTGCTTCTTTTAGTTAGTTACATTTATTTTGTTTAAATAAATCAGCTTAATGGTTCATTTGGTTTTTTTATAAAACTTGTGCTACTGAGGTTTTTCTTATCAAGTTGAGATGTTTTTATAAGGTATATAAACCAGAGATTCTAGTGTTCTCGTATCCTCTCCTTGTCTTAAAGACCAGATCGAGCACACGTCCCATAGTTGGAGCTAGAATGTTACCACCTAAGTTGTACTTAGTGGTTTTTTATCAAGTGAGCCCGGTGAACCGAACAAGGATAACTTGTTCGGACTTTAGAAGACCTTTGGAAGTACTTCTGGGAAGTGCTTGTTGTACTATATCACATGTTCATACCCAATGGGGGAATTGTAATAAATGTTCTAGCATGATAGTGTCTGTAAAAGACTCGGTCTCTTAGACTTTATTTGTCAATCTGATCAGCCCAGGGTGTTTTTTCCCTTGGTTATTATTGGTTGTTGAATAAACGACTGATAATTTCTGAGTTTTTCACTCCATACCTCCAAAGTTGGGGTGGTCGGCTTGTCATTTAGGCCTATTGAGGTTATTAGAGTCTATGTGTCAATGTATAAGCATGCTAGACATCATGGTCGAGTCATATGAACATGTCTAAGTCCCCCTAGGTTTTTTCAAATTTTCAAATTTTTAGTTTTTTCAGTGTTTTTTATTAAAATTTAATTTTTCCAAAGCTCAGGCTATTTTTTAATAGCTTAATTGTAAAAATTGATTTTGTAATAAAAGTGGGCCAAATAATCAGTTTCAATCATGTAGGTGCTCATTTTCAAGCTAAGAGAACCATGTAAACCCATGGACCCACTATTTCCTAGTTTTGAGTGATTTTCCATCACTCAGGTCATAAATCCCCAAAAATCAATTATTGATTATTTTAATTAATAAATTGATGAATAATGGAGAAAATACAAAATCATAAATCAGTGGATTCTCATCCGATTTGATTGAAATCAGTTAGATCTGAAGTAGATTAACTAGATCTGACAAATCCTTGACTGAAGGAGGTGATCAAATCAGATCTAGAGTTGATATTCACCTATATTTATGGGGAATTGTGCCCTCTCTCTCTCTCCTCCACACGTGTGGACTTTCCTGGATGCTCTGTGGACTGATGTGTTGGTTTATGGGTTGATGTTTCAGCTAAATCAGGCCCCTGGTTGACAAGTAGGCTCAGTTCAGCTTCAGATCTGCATTGATTGACTCTCTCTCAGCTGATTTGATCTCTTTTCTTGGGAATTGTGCCCCCCCTGGGTTGGATCTCCTATTTTTTCTATATATCCAGGCAAAGGCTCCCTCTTCCAAGCTAGTTAGAGCTGGATTGAAGGGCTTGCTATTGTAATTTTATATTGATCATCATTTGTTGAAATAAAGAGAATATTTGGAGGCTCAATTGTGGAGTACCTTTCATGTGTGGATCATCATTATCATGCTGCATTTGAGGTGAAACTACTATTTTTTCAATTTTTTGCACTTAACTGTTGTCTGCCTGAATGGTTATTGGAATCACAGGGATAGATCATTGTAAGTAAGCTTACTTAATTCTATTTTCCTGCATATGTTTGAATGAGTTAATATCTGTATGCTAAATAATATTATTTGCATGCTGTATCATCTACTTCTCATATGTATCTTCATATTTAATGGTTTTTTTTGCAGGATTTGTTGTGTAGCTTACAGGTTTTCCGTGATTGGAAGATCTGTGGTTCAGGTTTGATTCCATTGGTTTTCCAACAGATATTGTGAATATTGTGCCCCTCGGTGCTTCACTAACAAGTTTCCTTTGCAGATCTGCTTCAGCAACAAGCACTTCTCTTCTCCTTTTCCTCCTTCAAAAATCTTAAATTTTCTTCAAACTAGTTACTGTTAAGGAATTTTATTGCTTAGATCTATCTCATTAAGAAAATTATATATAGATCTAGTTACTAGGATCCCTTTTTAAGTTTAGATCTCAGTTCCATTTCGCATATAAAGTTATATTTTAAGAGATTTAGCTGAAATTACCCTAGTTTTGCAAGCATTTTAATGAAAATTTGTAGCTTGCTGTTAAGGTAGTTTCCTTTGCTATACTTTAAAGTTCATATTCTGCAATAAAAGTGCACATCTTATTGGCTTCCCAAACAGCAAGCCAATATCCCAAGGTAAACTTTCTTTCCTTGGTTCCTTTTTGCATAACTAGATTACCCCAATTTAACAAAATTTTACTGAAGTTTTTTTTTGATAACCAGTGTAGTAACCCAAAACACTTTCAAAGTGTGTTTGGGCATATTTGATTATGATTTTTCACTATTTTTTAGCAGGTCCAACAAAAAAGAGGAGGAGACTCTGCCAAATTTCCAACTCTTGGACGAATTGGAGCTTCCCGGAAGCTTCCCCCACCACCTTGTTTAATTCTAGCTTGTTACAAGCTTGTTGCAAGCCTTTGGATCCCAGATAACAAGCACCAAAGTGAATCAATTTTAATTTTTTGATATTGTAAATCACTGCTAATAAAAAGAAAAAGTCCTTTTGAATAGGCTCTTTCGAGCCTATTCACCATCCCCCTTGGGGGGATTTGCGTCGGTGTCAATTTTTTACCTTTTGTTCATATCTTTTCAAACTAGTGTATCTCTAATATGCAGGGTAGTATAATTTGATTCATTATCAATTTCATATTCCATATTTGATATTTCAAAGTAATCTTAATACTTACCCCACGACTTCTCGATTGACCCGAAAAGGAAAAGAGATGCGTGGTAGGACTAATTAGAAGAACGAAATTATGTATCTGTATTTTCCTTTTCATCATTTGTTTCTTCATCTATTATAAAATTAACCCCTCCTTGATTCCCCAATTGATATCCACTTGGATTGAAAGAGGTTCCTGGAGGGTTTTCCTTTTAACAAGAACATCATTTCTTTAAAAATTTACTAAAATTGACAAGAGTCCAGTGTGTATGCTCTACACTTGGCTGCAGTTCGTCCGATCAGTCAAGATGTATCAAAAGCATTTGAGTGACTAGAATAATTAGGACTCACTCTCCCAAATTGACAAACCATCAGGTGAAAATCCAACACCTAGATCAAACCAACACGGTGGCAAAATACCCAAAGGAAGCGGGAACTTCTGAAAAGTGACCTCGGGGTGCCGATCTCTATCACACCCTAATGGGTGCGCTATGAAAAATAGCCATAGAGACTCCATTTATCCCACATATTCCTTACAGGTAGCCATGAAGGTTTAGTTTTGGACATACTCCAAGTACTCTCGGGTATATCTGGAGTCCACCCCTTCGCCTAATTTTAATCAACTCACACCTCAAATTTAACTTAAAACGTACCAAGAGGCAATTGCAAAACATTCACTCCAAGCACATGTAAGTACATTGATTTTTATTTTGACTCCATTTTAAAGCATCGGTTATTTTCTTGCTTTATATATATATTGTGTCTCGGCGTTGTGCTTTCGTGCGTTCATTTTTGTATCTTGTCATCTTTGATCATTTATAGTTAAATTTCAAACTCCTAAGTAACTCATTCCATTTAATATCACCATATTAAGTAATTATCCTTAGTAAATTAATAGGTTCTACCCCCTTGGCTTCGTTAGGAGTTGAGCCTAAACGGAGGAGTCAAGAACAAGGTGACAATCTTGACTTGAGACTTGCCCCCAAGGACACATTGAGTGGCTTGAAGATTTCTGCCACATGACCCAGGTGTGTGAAAGGCGACAACAGAGAGAATGCTGGATCTGTCATGATGAGATGGTTATCTCCTTCTTAAATAAATTCATGTATTAAAGAGAGCGCTCTCTCTTCATTTGTTATCTTAGGAGGTGGCATCTTGAATCTTGATTAATCTTAGATAATATTAGGTAGATAGTAGTAGTCTTGACTTTGTAATATGGAGAAGGGAATTCTTAGCTTTTGTTTATAATATTGGATTTGATGCTTTCATGATTTGTCATTGATTCTTGTGATGTAAATTAAGATTTCTTTATTGTTAATGTGAGCTCACATGTGTTGTCTTGTTGTTTTTCATATGTTGTCTTTCTTTTATGCAATTTACTTTCAGCTGTGTGTTTCAGCTTCTAGCATTATATTAGCAATTGCTCGTTTCAGCTTAAGGGGGGATTAGATTAGCAATTAGCAACTAGAAAAGGGGGTTTAGATTAGCTTAATTTCACTTCAGTCCTACATATAGTTTGCATGTGCTTCGTAGCCCTATGAACGTTGGATTGACAAATTAAATGGTTGGGAAATTACTACAACAGAATTAAAATGACTTTAATTTCACCCGACAGTCCTCATCCAGGTCTTCATCACATCTTGAGAAAGGCATCACGTAGGGATTGTCCATGACCTTCTTTACATTGAAACTGAAATAACCCGTGTCTCCTACCTTTTTCTCATCGCATCTAGATCATCTATTTTGTCCTGCATAAAACAAAACAGAGCACACAGAGAATCCAAGGTCAACTTGTGTTCTACCAGTAAAGGAGAACCGCCTAGGTGCACCTCACGTGATTAATGACCTAATCATCTCAACATGGGAACACACACATATATAGATATACATGTAAGGATTGATTATGACCAAAAAACCTGCTACATCACGACTTTTAAGTTATAAGTCAACCTCAATAACGTATTACATCTTAACAACCTGCATTCAATATATTTTCCATTTAGATAACCTTCGGAGCATATTACATCCAAGTAACTTGCGTACTACCCAAGAATCCTTTTACACTCTAATAACCCACTGGAATTATTACAATCGAGTAACTTACGTACCATGCTAGGGCTCATATCTACACTTGAATAACCTGTCTCAGGACTGATTACATCCAAGGATAACCTACAATATTTTCTAGGACTGATTACATCCAAGGACAACCTACAATACTGATTACGTTAGAGCATCCTGTTTCACCAGTATTTTTCCCACTCGAACAGCTTGTCTCTGTTAGGATATTTAGAAACTTAGGAGTTAGTTAATATCAACTTGTGTAATATATCCATTAGGTAAAAGTGTGTTTATTTAGTATGCATTTGTAAATATTCTAATCTAACGGTCACGATGTTCTAGACATAGAGTGATCCGATGGTTCAACTTCTCTTAGTTCATACCTACCATTAATCCATGGTTTAACACCCGATTGGTCCATGATCTCTATTTAAAGAGCATGGAGGGTCCTTGTCTAGTTGATCGATTATGAGAAGCTCATGTAACTTTATTTCTTTTTGCATAATAAATTGCTCCAAGTAGCTATTTAGCTGGGGCCGTGGACTGTTTACCTCTTGAGGGTTTTAACCACATGACAAACATCGGTGTATTGACCTATGATTCATTTGTGTGAATTGGTTGCTCTAGGTGTTTGGTCTTTTGGGAGTACCCTGTGTACCCAAACATGGTATTAGAGCATTTATGAAGAGCCGCTTTCGGTTTTGATCAAGATCTGGAACCGGTGTTGCCGAAACTTTGAAAGGGTTTCTGGTTTTGGATTTTATGTACATTTTTGGCCTATGGGAACCATTTCATTGCATCTGGAGTGCCGTTTTCATTGGGAAATAGTTTTCGTTTCATCAAAAATTATTTTCGTTTGTTCTAGAAACACCCATTTCGGCAAATCTGAAGGTATAATGTTACAGTGACGTATTTGTTTTATTTTTTTTAAATCTCTCATATTTTATTAGTTTTATTATTAGATCTTTACTATTTTAGTCTCGGACTATTGCCTTCCCTGGCTGCATATGCTCTTTGCCGTGCCCCTTGCGCGATCGCGGTGAATCAGAAACAGAAAGGGAAAGTTTTTTTTCTTGTCTTCTTGGTTACGTATGCTCTTTGACGTGCACCTTGTGCAATCATGGCGAATCATAAACAACGAGAAAACTTGAAAATGTAGACTTTCAGGGTAAGCTAACCAATATCTAACCCGACCTATAGAGTGGAAAAGTTTTTTTTGTTTTTGTTTTTCATTTTTTTTGTGTTTTGCAAAAAAAAAAAAAAAAACACGGAAAACGAGAAAGAAGAGTTAAAAAAAAAAAAACCTGCTTCCTCTTTCCATTCTTTTACGTACCTTTTAAACTTAGCTCACTTGGTTCAAAGTTGTTTTATTCCTTAATAGGTCTTGAGTTCAAGTCTTATTAAGTTACTTTTAGTGCATGCAATTTCTATTTTCAAGTTATTTTATTGTAAAAGTGCATCTCACATAAATAAAATAAAATAAAAAGTGAGTCACTTAAGTATTTTAATTTATTTCCACACTATTTAAAAGTAACATTATTGTAAAAGTGAACATCACTTATTTTACAAAAGTGATTCACTTAAAAAAACAACTTTTTTGTAAGTGATTATCAAAGGTTCATCTTGGGAAGAAGGGGGTTCTTTTTTTTTAGTTGGTCAAGTTAATATTTGCCACGTCACTATTGGGGACATCTTCAACATTTTCTTTGATTAAGCATAGCTTCATCATCTAGAATCAGTTTTTAGTGCCGTTTTTTTTTAAACCACATATTTTTTTGAGCTCTTTGCATCTAGACAGTTAGTTTTTGTTATTTCAACTATTATTTTAGAGTATGGCCACCCCTTGTGATATTATACTTACAATTTCTAACTATTTTTCATGGAAATCTCGTATGGAGGATGTTCTACAAAGTAGGGGACTTTTCAGGATAACCTCAGGGAAAGAAACTGAACCCATTGATGATGATAAGAAAATTAAATGGGAAAATAGATGTGATGAAGCTCGTGGATTGATTGGGATGTCAATCTCTACTAATTTACGATTCCACGTATCTAGAATTGATGAACTTGATAAAGCTTGGGAAAAGTTGAAATCTATGTTTGGTAAACACAATAAAATTCAAGGTCATCAACTTGAGAATGGGTTGATTTATTTGAATCCAAGTGACTTTTCATGTATTCAAGACTATTTATCTAAGTATATAACTCTTAGACTTTTATGTGAAGAATGCAATATTAAGAAAGAAGACAAACAATGTATTTATCATATTCTTTTCAAACTTGGACCTACATATTCTATTTTTGTATCTACATTCTACTCCATGAAAGAATACTTGACTGCAACTAGCTATCAAGAGCCTAGTCTTGAATCCTTTTGTGATTCCTTAATTAGAGAGCAAGATAAACTCATTCATATTGGAATAATTAACAATGCAGATACATCTGGGAAAGCCTTATTGTCCCAACAGAAATAAAAGTCCAAGGCTCCCAAGAAACATAATTTTTGCAATAATAAGCCAATCAACAAGGGTCCCAAACCCTCTCAGTTAGCTCCTTCTTTAAAAAATGACAAAGGATCCAAGCCAAAAGGAAAGAAGACTAAGCATCATTGCAATTTTTGTGGGAAAGATAATCATGATGAATCTAAGTGTTTCAAGAAGATGGAAGCCTTGGAAGCAGCAATGAAGAAGCACCACATCAGCTTAGATTCGTATTCAGAATCTACCTCACATGGATATACACTTTGTGCTTTTGGTTACTCTTATACTACATCTTCTTCTTTTACTTCAAATGAATGGCTCATTGATTCTGGAGCATCTTATCATATGGCTAAGAATCAAGCCATCTTTTCTACTATGCATGAATGTAACACCAAGAAAATATTTGTTGGTGATGATAGATCTCCAAGTGTTGTAGGATCTGGAACAGTTCCAGTAGAAAATGGTCATTTTAGTGATGTACTATGTGTTCCAAAAATTTCCTGCAATTTATTATCAGTCTATCAAATTACTCATTCGGGTGAAGGTAAAACTGTGACATTTACCCCTCACCAAGTTGTAATCAAGGATTTTAAAAATCCTCAAAATGTCCTTGCTACTGGAACTGTTGATGATATTACCAGGTTGTACAAATTTAACAACTTTGGGTAATCACCTTTTCCTTCAGTTTTTGTTGCTCATAGTGATAACTTGAGCAAACTTTAGCATGAGCGATTTGGTCACTTAAATTATCGTTTATTACAACAACTATGTAAAGACAATATGGTGACTGGTCTTCCGATGGTATCTTGCAAGGATGGTATTTGTTTCGGTTGAGTACTTGAAAAACATCATTGAGATAGTTTTGACAAACGTGCCTCTTAGCACGCCTCAGTTCCCTTGGAGCTTGTGCATAGTGAGTTGTGTGGCCCTCTTCCATTTGCTTCCTTTTCTGGTTTTAAATATTTCTTAACTTTCATTGATGAATACTCCAGACGCGCTTGGGTTTACTTCCTAAAACTTAAGAGTGAAGTATTTAAAATGTTCTTGGCCCACAAGGCCCTTATTGAAAAACAATCTGGTCATCATATTATTAAGTTAAGATCTGACAATGGAGGAGAATATGTTAACAACAAGTTTAGTACTTTTTTCACTAAACAAGGAATTCAACAACATCACACTGTTCCATATACACCACAGCAAAATGGTGTAGCTGAATGGAACAACTACACTTCAAAAGAAATGGCTAATTGTATGGTCCAATCTAAGGGAGTAAGTCTTCAATATTGGGCTGAGGCCATAAATTGTGCAAATTACATAGTTAATCACACACCCACTAAAGTTTTACAAGGTATAACACTAGAAGAAGCATGGAGTAAAATTAAACCAGATGTAAGTCACTTTCGTGTGTTTGGTTGTGAAGCATGGGCTAACATTCTGGATAAAAAAATGGAAAGTATTGCAGCCTAAAAGTGAAAAGTGCATATTTGTTGGGTATTTAGAATATTTAAAAGGTTATAGACTTCTTTAGCCACATTCTTATGATATAATCATTAGAAGAGATGTTAAATTTGATGAAAATATCTTGGCCTACGAGCCTAACTTGGTGGGTGCCATCTTTGGCCTGCGAACCTGATTCAGAGATTGTGCCTTTTTCTTCTTTTTCCAACTTCCTTGATAGGTTTCCAACTCCAGTTTCTGATTATGACAGTGAGGATGAAAATCCACCTCCAGTTGCTCATGTTCCTCCAGTTGCACCAACACCAAGGCTTCCTTGATGGGTCCATTCAACATGTGAAGCAGCTGGTGATCTTGTCGGTGATCCTAGAGATCAACATAGAACACGTTCTCAGTTTCAGCGAGCATCTTCTCTTTTGGCTCAAGTTTCTGAGAATCATGATCCAGAAACTTTTGTAGAAGCTTCAGGAAATCCATATTGGGATGCAACTATGGATGAAGAATATCGTTCCTTAGTGGTGAACGATACTTGGGATCTTGTTCCTCTTCCTAAAGGAAGAAAACTTGTTAGATGTAAATGGGTCTACAGAACTAAGTATGCATCAGATGGAAGTGTTGAAAGACTTAAGGCAAGGTTAGTTGCCAAAGGTTTTTCCCAAGTTGAAGGGATTGACTAAAATGAAACCTTTTCTCCTGTCGCAAAAATGAATTCCATCCGCCTTGTTCTTTCCTTTGTTGTCTTACATAACTGGGAAGTCCATAAAATGGATGTCAAGTCTTCCTTTCTACATGGTGATTTACAGGAGGAAATTTACATGGAAAAAACTCCTAGATATGTTCAAGATAGCTCTAGCCTTGTCTGTCTCCTTAAGAAATCCTTATATGGCCTTAAGCAAGCTCCTAGAGCTTGGTATGCCAAAATGGATAGCTTTCTCCTTGAAACTGGTTTTTCTAGATGCCATTATGACCCTAATGTCTATACCAAGAAAGTAGGAAACCATCTCATCATACTTGTTCTTTATGTTGATGATCTTATCCTTACTGGTAGTGACCCTAAACTTATAACCCATGTGAAATCTAGTCTTAAGAAATTTTTTGAAATGTTAGACTTAGGACATTTGTATTATTTTCTTGGTCTCCAAGTCTTGCAAACAAAAGAAGGAATATTTCTTTCCCAGTATAAGTATGCTTGTGACCTTCTTCGTCGCTTCCACATGGAAGATTGTAAACCAGCCCCTTCTCCCTTTCAGTCTAGAGTCAAACTTTTTGCCACTTGTACTTCCCCTGAAGTAGATGCCACCTTGTATCATCAGCTTTTTGGTAGTCTCTTATACTTGATTCATTCCCGTCCTGACCTTTCCTTTTCCATTGGTCGTGTTGCCCATTATATGCATACACCTCATGAAAGTCACTAGAAAGCAGCAAAAAGAATACTTTGATATATTTGAGGTACAATTTAGTTTGGGATTCATCATAGTAGAGGGGGGAAACCTTTGTTGGTTGGTTTCACTGATTCAGATTGGGCTAATGATCCTGATGATAGAAAATATACTACAGGTTATGTTTTCAGTCTGGGATCTGGACCTATCACTTCAGCTTGTAAGAAACAATAATATCTTTCTCTTTCTTTAGCAAAAGTAGAATATCGAGCTGTAGTTAATGCCAGTCAGGAAGCTTTATGGCTTCGATAGATCATTTGAGAGTTTGGATTCGAGCAGCAGCAACCTACTCCACTTTGGTGCGACAATCAAAGTACCATCAAGATTTCCAAATATCCAGTTCTACATTAGCACAACAAACACATTGAGCTACACATGCACTTCATCAGAAATCTTGTTCATGATCGTGTTATTGAAGTGCTCTATTTCCCTATAGATGATAAAGTTGCATACATCTTCACCAAGTCTCTTACAGAAGTGAATTTTTCTAAAATTTGGTCTATGTTAGGAGTTCAGGAATGTGTCCTTAAGGGGGGATAGGCTCTAATGCCTCCTTCCTTCTCCTAATAGTGTCACTTTTGTAAATCCTTGAATCTTATCCCAAGTTGTTCTTAAGGGGTGATGTTAGGATATTTAGACACTTAGGAGTTAGTTAAGATCAACATGTGTAATATATCCATTAGGTAAAAGTATGTTTCTTTAGTATGCATTAGTATGAATTTGTAAATATTCTAATCTGACGGTCATGATATGTTCTAGACATAGAGTGATCCGACGGTTCAACTCCTCTTAGATCATACCTACCATTGATCCGTGGCTTAACACCCTATTGGTCCATGATATCTATTTAAAGAACATGGAGGGTCCTTAGCTAGTTGATCGATTATGAGAAGCTCATGTAACTTTCTTTATTTTTGCATAATAAATTGCTCCAAGTAGCTATTTGAATGGGGCCATGGAATATTTCCTTCTTGAGGGTTTTAACCACATGAAAAAAATTGGTGTATTGATCTGTGATTCATTTTTGTGAAGTGGTTGCTCTAGGTGTTCGGTCTTTTGGGAGTACCCTGTTTACCCAAACAGTCTCATTTCCCATGTGAGATATTATCCATCCGCTATTTCTAGCATAAAAACATATCAGTAGTGATTACATCCAAGGATAACCTGCGAGTTTTGTTAGGACTTATAACATCCAAGGACAACCTACAGGTTTGATTACATATGAGCACCCTATGATTTTTGCCAAGATTTTACACTTAGACAACCTATCTCTCTAGCTATGCTAAAAAAAATCACTCCCTCTTTCGAGGAGTCTCATTTTGAATCACACCAAGTATTTCTCTGAAGGACTTGAACTTCACTCTAGCTAGAGGCTTGGTCAACACATCAGATATCTTCTTGTCCATTTCCACATACTGGAGCTTCACTGCTCCTCTCTGTACCATATCCCTGATATAGTGGAACTTGATCTTTACGTGCTTCGACATGTCATGGAACACAGGGTTTTCTGACAACTTCACACAACTTTGATTGTCGTAGAAGATACAAGTCACATCCAATTGAAGATCAAATAAGTCAGACAATAGCTTTCATAGCCACACTTCCTCGCAACTAGCTGAGTAAGCGACAACATGCTCTACCTCGACTGTACTCAACACCACACATGATTGCTTCCTGCTGAACCAGGAGATCATGCTAGATCCCAAACTGAAGCATCAACCCAAAGTGATCTTCCTTTCAGTGGCTCTACCTTCCCAATCAAAATAAACATAAACATGTAGGTTAATATTATGATTCGTATCATACTTGATCCCATAATCCATTGCACATTTTAGGTACCTCAGTATATTCTTTGCATCTATCAAATGAACATGTCTGATATCTATCAAGAACTCACTTTGGGTGTTCACCGCAAAGAATATGTCTGGCCTCATATTCGTCAGGTACATAAATGAGACAATCATATGACGATACATTGTGGAATCAACCAAATCAGATGAAGCATCACTTAGAAGCTTCAAGTTATATTCCATTGGTGTGGCTATTGCCTTGTAGTCCAACATTCTAAATCTCTCTAGAGTATCCACTGCATACTTTCCTTGACCAAGGAAGATCCCATATACACTCTACCACACCTACATTCCTAATAAGTAGTGCATCATACGTAAGTATTTCATCTCAAACTCTGTAGCAAATATCCTCCTTGCATCTTTAATGAGTTCCTCTTTTCCTGTTAGGAACAAGTCATCAACATATAGTAGGAGCATCAATGGTATTCTGTCTTCAACCTTAAATTAAAGGTTGGAATATTCTTTACTCTTGTTAAATCCTAGGCTCATCAGGAATCTAACCATCCTATCGTACCATGTACTCGATTCCTGTTCCAATCCATACAAGGACTTCTTTAATTTGCACACATGGGTCTTCTTATCATGTGTTTGGAATTCGAATGGTTGTTCCACGTACACTCCATCCTTGAATACACCATTCAAGAAAGCTATCTTGAAATCCATTTGGTGTATTTTCCATTTCATAAATGCTTCCAATGCAAGTATGGTCCTAATGGAAGTGTACCTCACCACCAGTGAAAATGTCTCTTCGTATTATATTCCTTCTCTTTGTGAGAAGCCTCGTGCTATGAACCTTTCCTTTTATTTCTCGATGCTTCCATCCATAGGATACATGATATTGTATATCTACTTTGAAGTCACAACATACTTATTTTCCAATCTCAAAACTATCTCCCAGACATCTTTCTTCATGATCGATTGATATTCCTCGATTATAGCATCCTTCCATTCTTTCTTTTCTGCAACCTATTCATAGGTGGGAGGTTCTCTATTAATGATGTCCCATAGGAGGTCCACATAGATATTGTAGGGGTTTTCCCTTTTTCTTTATCTATGTATTCCTTCTAGAGTGCCATACCTTTCTGCTTCTCCTATGAGCTCCCATGCCCATGCCAGTTTCTTCTTATGGGATTCCTTATCGAGGATTATGTCTACCAGCTATTGTGGTTCTGCCATGTCATGATATTCATGGTCTTCTGGAATTTATTCTCCAATTTCCATACCTTGATCTATTGTTTCTTTAGGTTCCTCATCCTCTTGAATAGGTGTCCTTTTGGATCTAAAGTATGCTGAGTCTTCATCAAAGGTTACATATCTACTGATGTCGATCTTCTTGAATCCCGAGAAGTATATTCGGTAGGACTTTGATGTATCACTGTATCCTATGAATATACCCTTCCTCTTAGAAGGATTGAGCTTGTTCCTCTTCTCCTTTGGGATATGTATGTACACCAAGAAACCAAACATTCTCATATGACTGACTTCTGGTTTCTCTCCTGAGAAATCCTCTCCAGGAGTCTTGCTATCAAGTACTCAATGAGGAGTACAGTTCTATACATACACCATTTTCCTTGCTTCCTCTGCCCAAAGGTGGATAGGAACATCCCAGTCATGCAACATTTCTTTTGCTGCTTCCATGATGGTTCATTTCTTTTGTTCCTCAACCCCATTCTGCTGAGGATTGTATGGAGTGCTCAACTCCCTCTTAATCCCGAACTCTCTATAGAGTTCCTTGAATTATTTTGAGGTGAATTATCCACCAATATATGACCATAGGGTCTTGATCTTCCTATCGGTTTGGTTCTCGACTAAGGCATTATATTCCTTGAACTTAATGAAAACTTCAGTTTTGCATTTCAAGTAATATATCCAAGACTTACGTGATAAATCATCTATAAAGGATACATAGTACACATACCCACTTAAAGAGCTAGAAGACATGGGTCTGCATAGAGCCAAGTGTACTATCTCCAGTATTCCTTTGGCCTTGTTCTCACTTCTGGGAAATTTCTTCTTTGTATTCTTTCTTTGTGCACATCATTTTCAAATGCCTTCATGATTTTCCTGGATCTATGGAATTTCAGAAGTTTCTTTGCTTTCCATCGATAGTTCTTTGTAATGAACATGTGCAATCATTATGTGCCACAGTTTGATTGGATCAATTGACTCATGAACTGGTTCTTGTTCAGGCTATCCATTGAGCTTGTACAAGCCTCTATCTTCTTCTCCAATCATTGTTGCATAATATACTTTCTTCCCTTTGGGACACATAAGAACTTTGCCATCGACAAAAGAAACTGTAATACTCTTTGCATCTAATGCATATATGAAAAGAATATTATTCTTCAATCCTGGAACATGTAACACATCCTTCATGTTTAAATATTTCCAGGAGTCTAGCTTGTATGAAGCTACTCCAATACCTTTTATGGAGTATTGGTAATATTCCCCAAGTTTCACCTTGTGTGGTGACTCATGTTCAACCATATTGATGAATGATTCCTTATATCTTGTCATGTATTTAGAAGCTCCACTATTCACAAGCCAATCATTTCTTTCATGTGATATAGTGCCAATAAGTGTTGAGATTATCACATACTCTTCATATGAATCATCCTTGTCTCTTTTGAATCTTTTGTTTGTTGGTTCATTGTCTTCCACAATATGAGCATGGTGTCTCTTTTTCTTGATGTGACAGTCTCTTGCAAAATGTCACTTTTCATCACAAGTATACAATCCAACATTGGAAGGAGCTCTCTTGATGTTATTTTTTTTCTTGTCCTTCTTCTCCCTCTTCTTGAATTTATTACTGGTGTGATTTATGAGAGCCTGATATTCAGTTTCTCCCATATGTTATTCTCTTGTCACTAGTTGAGCTTCTTCTTGTGCACATTCTTCTTGGAGTCTGCTGAAATAGATCAGCCTCCTTCTTGCATAGATTCCTTGAATGAATGAGTCCCATGATATAGGGAGACCATTCAAGGTAGTCATTACAATTTATCCTTCTTTGACATTCTCTTCAAATGATTCAATTTGTTCTTTGATTTGAGAAACCCTTGTGAAGTAACAATGTATAGTCTCAAAGTTTTAATCTTCACATTCTTCAACTGGTTCCTCAAATTCATCTTTCGGTTGATGTTCTTACCTTCGAACATCTTTGTCAAAACATAATATACTTCCTTCGGTGTATTGAATGAAGACACATGGGGAAAGAGGTGATCCTTAATAGAATCTAAAATTGTTCTCTTGGCCTTAGTCATGCTTCTATCATGAGAACCCGTAGCCTCATCCCCCTCTAGTTTTGGAACCTCTTCAGTGATGTACTGATCCAAATCATTTTCTTCAAGGATCAGGGAGATTCTGTACTTCCATGCTTGGAAGTTATCAACTCTTCCAAGATTGTCCTCAAGCTAAGTATGGTGAGTCATATTTTTCAAATGAGAGCCTCAAATGGAAATACAAATATTTAGATATTACCAATTTGAGGTGTTCGACCTGGTTCCGGAGCTGGCTGACCTAGGGTTTGTCAGAGAAACCCTAATTTTCCAAACTTGGAGTTTGGGAATTCTATTTAGAAAGAAAGATGCACCTCCTTGAGGTGAGTTTCTCAACAGGGTAACTTTCTAAATACTAAGGTGGGAAGCATTCAAAACTTGATGCCCTAGTTTCTTTCGGCACCAGTGACATGGTAAATTTAAAACATCTTCAAATATGAAACTGCTTCTACCAAACAATGTGCCCTACTAAGGTGAGTTAGCCTAGCCCTCTTTTATTGATGATATGTGGAGAGACCACCTTGAACTAGGAAGCCCTAGTTTCCACTGCTACATAGTGCCTTTCAGAGAGGCTTTGATACCATGTTAGTTTTTCTTAGATCTTATTAGCTTAATTAGGATCTTTGTATGAAATAATAATAAGTACAACAAGATGTATAAGATATAACGGATACACAAGACACACATATTTTCACTGGGGAAACCATAAAGGAGAAAACCCCACAAACTTCCTCAAAAAAGTATAGTCACAAAGATTGTGTCATAAGATGATAAAACCCATTAATAATAAGTTTTCAACATCTATCTATCTCTCCTCTCTTTTCTCTCTCTCTCTCTCTCATGTGAAGTTGAGTGAGGTGAGGTGTGTATAAATGAGGGAGAGCTCCTCCCTATTTATACCCTTCAAGTCACTAACCTTTTACATGACTGGTGCCAACTTGTTTCCCTAATAGGGTCGAATTCTACTAGAGATACTCCAAATACACATTACATGATGTTACACTTGGGACTATTTCCCCAACTTACTATGGAGGTTATACCTCAAGGTATAGACACATTAAATACATCCCACATGGAGGAAAACACGTCTCCAATGGGGGTACAACAACATACATTGATAATATACATTAGAATATCTTCTGAAGTTACAAATACATCAAAAATTTTGTGCAACTATGAGAACATATGCCAATTATAATCATGTAGTGTATAGGGAATGCAACAACTCCATACTTCAAAACATCCAATGAAACGTCAAAATGTGAACCGCTGAGAGGATTTGAGTGTGACTGAATTGCAACAACCAAATGATGATCCTTAAAATTCGAATGTGAATATTGTGAGAAAAAAGGGGTTTGGATATCAAATCCAAGAAAGTGGAACAATAGTCCTAATTGCACCAAAATAGTGGCAAATGCACAATATTCTCCATCGTTAGTGGAACATTGAGGAAATGTATTAGTCATGATAAAGGACTAGAAATAAATCATGAGATCATAACAAATAAGTGAAAATGGAGCACTCTCAAGACTTCATCTATCCTTTAGAACATCCAGACTAATCAAATAATGCTCCATCATCTAGTGAAGTATGCACACTATCATCAACAACTGATATTGAATTCAAGATTTTAATTAGAAGAGTGTGAGAACAATAAAAGATGGAAGTAGAGTTCTTCATCAAGAATGGAAACTTGAGTGTCTTCTTCATGGGAAACAATAGAGGGAGAAGGAGCATCTACAAGGAGACTTGCACCATTTCAAACTCTATAATTTGTTGAGATTTCTGCCATAATTTCTTCTTCAAATTTAGGAAAAATTTTGTATCTAAGAAGCTGTTGTACCAATAATACCTACAAACAACACCTTGAAGATTTATATGGAAATTAATTGATTCTAATGAGCCATATACATCGACAATAGGAACATTCTGGATTTTATCACAACAGGGTAGAATCCAATGGATTCAAAGTAATTTCCCCAGGATTTTTGTGGAAACTCCATTGCTTCTGGTGCTCTATTGGAAGCATCTAAGCTCAACTATCCTACAAGATGATACCTCCTGTTGAAGTAATTGAATCTTCTCATGAAATTTATGATTCTAATTTTTTTAATGATGAATACCAAATTATTACTAATCCAAGTTCCCCTACAAGTCCTAAGTGGGTTGAAAAAACAATTCAAACAGTTGGAGAACTTGCGGGTGATCCTCAAGATCCTAGGAGGACTAGATCTCAGTTCGAGAATGCTATTTCTGTCAAAGATCCATATCTTCCCAAGAAGTATTTTTTGATGGTTGAATTCGATCCTCAATCATATGAAGAAGCCTCACATGAGCCAATATGGAATACTTCCATGGATGAATAATTTCATTCTTTTCAAAAGAATGGAACTTGGGAGCTAGTCCCTCTCCCACATGGTAGAAATATAGTCAAGTGTAAGTGGATTTTCCAAAAAACAATTTCTACTGATGAGGCAATAGTGAATTACAAAGCAAGGTTGGTGGTTAAGGGATTCTTCCAAGTCCAAGGGCTTGAATACAATGATACCTTTGCACCATTTGCAAACATGGATTCAATAAACTATTTATGTCAATTATAGCATCCAAGTGTGCTCCTATAGATAATGATGAAAAGTGTGGGACCAAAGTGGAAAAAGTTGGCCAGATACCTAGTCAACACCTATGAAATTAATCAAATATGACTAATTATAATATCCTAAGTTTTGGAGTGGGTTTTTAATATTCTAACATATACATGGTAGGGATAATAAGCAAGTTATAATCACATTATAAATGAAGACTCAAATAGGATCTGTGTTCAAGGGAAACACAATAGACTAATGCAACATGGTTGTATAGATCACGACATGATTCCCTCCATTGTTTTAATGTATCTCCTTCATGGTTTTATGATCTCAAAAGAGAGATACAAGTATGATTGATAGCCTTTTTCCATGGAGTTTTTACAAGTCTGAAAAAGAGGTAAATGTGTACTCGATATTTTATTTTTTGTATATGTTTTACGAGCTTGAAAAGGAGATAAAATGATGCTCAACAATGTATTTTTCATACATGTTAAATGGTCTAAAAAAAGAGATAAAATTACGCTTGTTTAGAGAGAATAGTGGCTACACGGGATGCATGGATGTTTGAAGCACATGGAAATGACTTATGCAAAATAATTTAGTAGGGAACTAGCCAAATAAAGTCCACTCATTGCAATGGTTCTCTCCATGGGTAAAATGGGTGGAACAAGATGTAAGCAAGTGATGCAAATGGAAAAAGGCCAATCGTGACTGCATTGATGATAAGAAAGGAAAAGAACAATGTAGTAGTAGGGATGTTGTGGAAATCATGCACAAAGGTGTGCATCCTCTCCCACATTGGGTGAAAGCCCTTGAGGTTGTTGACTAGGAAAAATATTTAGAAATAGAAAGAAAATGTGATAACCCCAAAGAAGATCTCACAAGATCTTGTTATTAACAAAACAAGATAAAAATAAAATACATTGAAATACAAAATCAAATGGACAAGGGGGTGAAAAACATAACAAAGAGCCAATGCATGAACCGATATAGATTTCCCAATGGTCAAGCAAATACATATAGTGTCACCTAGGAGGTGCAATATTCAAAAGGAAGCCAAAAATATCCCTTTGGGAGGCCTATTTTGTCCATACTAGATGCTAGAAATATTGAAAAACAAATAGGGGAAACACTTGCCCCTTGAAGGAAGGAGCCAAGGGAGCTTAGAGACTGCTAATAGGTGTGGAAGAGATGGGATATGAAGAAGCTCCAATACAATGCCAACAACATAACCTTGCTCTAGATTTATCTTACAATATGCATTCCCATTGCTTCCTTTTATAGGCCAAGAGGTGGCCAATAAACAACTAGATCCAAGTGCGAACCCCATCACCTCATAAACTAGGTTCAAGGTACACAATGGGGGCTATTGAACTCCCATCCATCATGTTGAGAAGAAAATTTCAAATTTGTGTTGGTGAGGGGACTTCATGAGCCTTAAATGCATGGCTAGTGGTTGATATCCCACCGTTTTGATAGTCGCACATATATCAAAGGGAAATATGGTACCTTAAGAGAGGTTTGGTCGCGTAGTCTTTTATTTTTATTGTTCTTTAGAATTTTTGGACTCATACTGATTCTTGTATCTTTATGAGGATTCCTTTGGTGGGTTGCATGATTTATCAACATATTTGTAATCATGGACTTATCATTTGGATTCTTTGATTAAAAGAGCATGAATGTGTAAATGTGCACATAAAAAGGAAGAAACACATAAAAGAGACATACACCATAAAAGCACATAAGCACCACTTTATAACGTAGTTCACCCCCAAAGGGAATAAATCTCTATGCATTCTCTGAAATGGGGAGGCCATTTGTGTGTAAATTAAGCCCAATCTTAGATCAATTGAACTCACACAATTACCTGAAAACTATGTAAGAAACACTAAAAAAAAGAATGAATATGTTTAGTAACATAAACTGTTGTTGATATTAATTTACATTAGACATTATTAAATATATAAGGGCTTATCATGATGTAGATACTCCAAGGATTCAGAATCATTAGGATTCTATTCAAATCAGTACAAAAGCACGCTTACTAAACTAGTCAACATCCCCCATAGGTGCATAAAGCACTTTCCAAACCAGTCAAGATGCTCATGAATTTGATGAATGAGTAGGTAAATATAATAAGTGAAGGAAAGTGTACTTTATCATTCTTTTAGATGAGTAAAATAAGGGAGGTGATTTGGTGGAAAAAACAAGGTAGTCCACCTTAAAACTAGCTTTAGTTTTTGCCTTACAAATGAAAAAAAGATAGAAAATCCCGAAAAAGGAGAAATGCACACTTGCCAATCTGGGAAGACTACAGAGTTGTTATAATATTATCCAATATATTTCTAAATCACTCCATGAGAAATTTTGGGCAATTTTGACCTCAAAAATGGAATTGGGTGCAAACTAGCTAGTGTAGGACCTAGGAAATTAATTAAAAAGATTAATTATTTTATCCTAAGTATTGGGATGGGTTTTGATTATTCCAATACCCCCTATTAAGCCTGAATTGATGTACAATATAAGAAAATTTCATAAATATAGGGCCTATAAACAAGGCTTAGTCACCCTTTATATACTGCTTGTCCATACAAACAAGGAAAGAGGCAAAACCACAAGGGGAAAATCCTCCCTCAAACATGGACGTGAACAAAATTGTAAAAAATATTGTCTTCAATCAGTATTCACCACATGATCAGATATCCCAAAAAATGATTTGATATTGCTGAAATTATTCTTAGAAAACACCTTGGTGAAGATGTCTGCAACTTGCTTAGATGATCCACAATAGAGAAAAGCAATGACCCCATCATGCACAAGTCCTTTGATGAAGTGCATATGGATCTTGATGTGTTTGGTTCGTTGCCTTAGTAATGGATCAGTTGAGATTCAAATGGTACTTTGTTTTTCAAAATAGATGACTATAGAAGTCTTTGACTTGATCCCAAACTCTCCAAGTATTCCCTGCAACCACAAACATTGAGTAATTGCATTCATAGCTCCTCTGTATTCTGCCTCTGTGGATGAAAGTGAAATTACACTTTGGTTCATAATTGACCATCTGATTGGTCCATATGGAAGAATAAAAAAATATCCAAAATTTTATTTTCTATTAGTGTTATCACCTTCCCAATCAGAGTTAGTAAAACCAACTAACTCTAGGCTAGATTGTGCAACATAGTGAATCCCATGAGTTTTGTTCCTTGTACAAATTTTATGATTCTTTTTGCTGCCATCCAATGGATTTCATGAGGCTGATACATGTATCTATAAGACACACTCACTGCATAACATATATCAGGTTGAGTATGAGTCAAATAAACTAGACAACTAACCAGTTGCCTATATAGGGTGTTGTTTTCCAATGGAGTTGTCTGCGCTTCTTCAAGCTTAAATCTTGAAAGGAAAGGAGTCTTTCTTAGATTGAAATACTTCATTATGAAATTATTCAACACATTTGAAGCATAATTGGGCTGATGTACCTTGATTCCATTATCTGATTGAGAAATTTCAATCCCCCAAAATTGGCTTAACAATCCCAAATCAATCATAGAGAAGGCATGATTCATTGCATCCTTCAAGGAGGAAATTTCTTTCTTGGAACTTCCTGTGATAAGAATATCATCCATATAAAATAAAATAATTATTAAATAACCATGAATCATAATTAAATGTACATTTGGATCATACTTTCATATACAATAGTTCAGTGATAGAAAAACGCTATCAATCTTGGCATACCAAGCTCTAGGAGCTTGTTTTATCCCATTAGATGATTTCTTCAACTTGAACACAAGAGATGAATTAGTCACAAAACCTTATGGATGTTGCATATGTATTTTTTCTTTCATATCACCATGTAGAATATAACTCTTCACATCCATGTGATGTACCTCCCACTACTTGGAAGATGCAATGACCAAAACTAGTCTTATGGAGTCCATCTTTGCAACTGGTGGAAATGTCTCATTGTAGTCAATGCATTGGAATTGGGAGAAGCCCTTGGCCACCAAAATTTCCTTATACTTCATAGGATAACCATAAGCAACAAATTTAGTCTTGAAAACCCACTTACACTTGACTAGCTTTCTCCCTGGGGGGAGAATGACTAGTTCCCATGTGTCATTCTTTTGGAGTGACTGAAATTCATAATTCATGGAGGTTTTATATATTGGGTATTCACATGATTCTTAAAATGTCTATGGGTTAGATTCAATCATTAGAAAAAAATTATTAGGAAATAAAGGGTCCTTTCCAGAAAGGGCACTCTTGAATTGAGATATAGTCCTCCTATAATCACTAGGATTCTCAACTAGTTCCCCAATTACTTGGATAGTATTTTCTACCCACCTTGACCTTTTGGGACTGCTTGGATCTGAAATTAAATCATTATAATACATATGAGAATCATAAAATTCATTAGTTCCTTCACTTACAACCGAAGGTGGAGGAGGTGAGGAGGACTCTCCAATTTCTGTTGCTAGCATATGCTCTTCTTCAAACTAAATACGCATTTAAATGAAGGATTCTTGAGTGCTCATGCTGATTAGCTTATACCCTTTCGAATCTTTAGAATACCCAAAAAATAGGTATTCTTTGCTTTGGGATTCCAAAGACCTGATTTTGTCTAATGGAATTCTAGCCCATGCTCTTGAGCCAAAAATCCTAAAATGAGACACATCAGGCTTGTGCCCACTCCAATATTCGAAAGGAGTAAATCCATCAAGTTTGTTATGAGGAAAAATATTCAATATCTAGGATGTACAGTTTATATCTTCATCCCAAAAATTTGGTGGAAATTATTTAGATTCCATCATACAAGTAGTCATCTAATTGAGGCTTTTATTCTTACTCTCAACAACACCATTTTGCTTAGGTGTGTAAGGAATAGATTGTTTCATCTGGATACCTACATCTTCACAATAATTAATGAAATCAATGGCATATTCACCACCATTATCATATCTGAGTATATTGAGTTTCCTCCTAGACTGGTTCTTAGCCAAGGATTTAAAAACCTTGAAGTGATCAAGAACTTCAGACTTGAGTTTAAGGAAGTAAACCCAATAGTACTTGGAAAAGCCATCTATGAAGGTTAAGACATACTTGGATTTAATCATGGAAATATGAGGGAAGGGACCATCAATGTAATTGTGGATGAGCTCAAGAGGTGCATAGGTTCTCTCATGATTGACTCTCTCATACTTATGCTTTGGATGTTTTCCTAGAATGCAACCCTAATGCAATCCTTTGGAAAACTTTATCTTTGGCAACCCTGAAACTATATATTTTTCACACAAATATGAAAGGTATATATAGTTTAGATGACCAAACCTCTCATACTAAGGCTTTCTTTCTTTGTTGTCATAGGTGAGGAGAGCATAGGGGTTAGAGAAAGGCATTAAGTGTGAGAACCTGTAAAATTCTGAACTATGATCCACACAACCTTTAGAAATGACTCTACCATTCGCAATATCATATATTTCAACTTTGTTGGGAGACAAAACAACCTTCTTAGGAGACCTAGTGTGGGTCATCTAGTATACTGACAAGATATTAGTAGCAAGACCTAGAAAATACAAAACATTATTGAAGGGACCATTGTAGCAGGGATTTCTCCTTGCTATAGGGGTAGGAATGGCTCCCTTCCATCTATAGGATAGAAGGGTAGGTTCCTGTGTGAAAATGCATGAAAGAAAAATTGAAAGGAATCTGGACAGAGATGAAAGCAAATAACAAAAATAAATGGCTATGAGCCCCTCTGCAAACAAGGTTAGGGCTTCACTCCGAAAACCTGTAAACAACTGTTAAACAATAATAAACCTACAAAACATGTTAGAAATGAAACCTGAAAGTAAATATGAGTTAGGAAAATGACTAAAATACTAAAGAAAACACATAAACAAATTATGGTATACCTCTTCTTTGGTGCAATGGGCCACCATGCCCTGGCTGGAGGAAGCACCTATCTATCTCACTCAGCAGTGGAAGAGATATGGCTCAATGGGGAAGATGAGTGGATGAAAGGGGGATGTGGGTGGCTTGAGAGGCAAAGAGTCTCAAGGAATCCATGAGCAGCATAACAGTCTGCAAGAGAAGTGTTTTGAGAGTGACCCCCACCCCTCTATTTATAGTTTTTTTAGGGTTCTAAGCCCTTGGCCAGGGCTTTAGCCCCTTTTTTGGGCTTTTATCCCCTTCCGCACTAACTTTAGCTCCTTTTAGGGTTTTAGAGTCCTTTGAGGGGTTTTAGCCCCTTTTTGGAGGCTTTAGCCCCTAGGAGAGTTATTTAGGCTCCTTTTTGGGGGTTTTAAGACCTTTTGCTCGTTTTTAAGCCTTTTTGAGGGTGTGGGGGTCTAATGGGGTGATACGAGGGTCATGCATGGGTGTCCTTGGGTGGTGTAGGCCATGTAGACCTGAGTGAGGAATTTTTTGGGTTAACATATTTCCCCCTGATGTGTGAGGGAAGGAGCTCATCGTATGGCCAACGAACATCATAGGATTTGCTGTAGAGAGGTGGTGCCTCCGGGGCTGGGGCATGGTGGCTTTTGGTTTTTGTATTAATATGGTTCCCATCAATGGGTGAGATACAAATAATGTGTGACATGTATATGGATGAGGCAGGCATCCCCATGCTCATGACAATGTCAAAAGAATAATTTGATCTATGCTCTAAAATACAAGAGCCAATCATATACAATTGATGGTACATAGTGGTTGCCTCAATGTAAGGCTGAATACAATACTGATATGAAGAACTAGTACATTGGACCCATGGCATTCTCATGGAATGTTATATTTTCATGACTGACGACCTGTTGGATCTGGTACATAGTTGTATGGACTCCCTGATTGAGAGTCAGAGTCTCTATGGTACAAGTATGCTGCATCAATCATAAATCTATATAGAAGCGGTGGTGGGGCTTCTAAACAATGTCTCCAACACAACCCAGAAATCACAAGGGACATAACCTATTTAGGCCCCTCAAATAGACTCATCAATGTGCTAGAGTTAGGTGACATCCGGGATCTTCGACCAAATATTGCATGGACCAAACCTCGTACAAATCTCAATGGTGCGATGATGTAGTTGAAGTCAAGCACATGAGAAACAACCATCTCGAGAGGCACTAAGGACTCCTCTCAAGTGGTATAAGGAAATCATCAATGATTTTAATGAAAGCAAGGTATAGGGACCTCCGGGTCTATTTTCTAGAATATGCGTGTTGTCATTGATAGAGGGAGACTTGCCCCTAGTCAAGGCAATGATGTTTCCTTGACCAGAAGCACGAGGGAAATAACAAAAAGGTGTGAGACAATATGCAGACTGACCCACTGAATGGGGGGAGGGCGGAGGGGGAGGTAAAGAATTGAATAGGGGTAGGGGGAGTGTGGTAGACTCAAACTTCCTTTGTTTAGAGTATGACGGTACGGCGGACCAGGTAGCAAATGAAACTGACTCATGGGAATGGGATCATAGATGTAATATAGGGAATGTCACTGCAGATGGGAAATACTTGGGGGAGGTGAATACCTTTGATATTGATGGGATCCAAGGAAGATACATTACAGAGTACTCTGAACAAAGGCAACCCAAAGTGGGAATGCTGCCAAACTATTTTTTTGGGGGTGGTGACTAGAGACACCATTGTGGTACGATCTTGTGGATTTTTGGTGAGCTCGAGAAGGTAAATGCTCGATGACAGTTTTAATTTTAGAGAGTCTAAAAGCATGAAGAAGACTCCAGTGGGGAGATTTTTTGTTCGTAGTCTCTTGTGCCCAAAAAAGGATAAAAGTATACATAGGAGAGCTTGCCCATCTTGTAGGGGATGAGAGAATTCTTTACCATTGGTAGTATAATGAGGCTAGAAAAGGTTAAACCTATATTGACTGGACGGTCATTCAGATACTTTGACGAGCATGAACGAAACCAAGTTTTCTCAGCAATCTTTTCTTGATGAGAAGGCTAGAAAAATCTTAACAACAACCCATGGTGAGCTTTTTCATAAAGTGCCACTCATCTGCCTGAGAAAGCATAAAAGTATGCAGATGGGAGTGGTCTTGGATTGAATATGCCAAGGTAGTCCTTTTCATTTGATGGTCTACATGGTTCGCAAAAGGAGATAAATGAGACGATGTAGACGCCCTTTCTTATCCTTTAACGAGTGGGAAAGGAAGCAACTGCGCTCGGCTATCTTTTCATTATTTTTAGGAGTCAGAAAAGAGCTTAAACAAAACTCCAGTATGGTCAACCAATTGCGGTGGCACAGGTGGTGCCCCATGTTGGGATGATGGACAATGGTTTGAAGGTCATCCATGCAGCATGGATGGAGCAGAAGGCTCTCAAACATACCAATACATGCATGGGATAGATCATGGCAAAGGTGGGCGAGTCGGTGTGGCAGAGGCATGTAAACCGAGGTGGCTCTCGAAAAGAGGTATAGAGAGCATGTGTGAGTTGCGGTGGACAGAATTGACTACATGTGATGTGAGTGCAATTTCAGGGGCACTTATATGCCAAATACGTGCAAGAAAAATAAATCGTTTTCTGGACAATGGTCCAGAGATCCGCGTAAGGTGCAGTGGATGAAGTAGATAGCTATGTGTTAAAATGCAAAACAAAAATAAAATGGTATCCCTTAACAGGTGGTGGCCCAAAAACCCGCATGAGTAGCAGTAGGCAAGTGTCATTCAAGTACAAGTCTGCAGACACTTGCATTAGCATGCTATGGCTCGTAAATCGAGGTAACTTTCAGGAAGCAGTATCGAAATTTATTTGTTAAACATGAGACGATGGCCTCATAAGGAGATATAAATTTGAGCCTGGAGGTGTGAGAGGTGTCTCAAACTGATTCCAGGTGAATTTGGATTAGCTGCTAATGGTGCTACCCCTGACTTGTGGAAAAAACGTTGAAAAACAAAAAGGAAAAAAAGCTACGCTATAAGGGACTCATCAGGCATAGAATCTCTTGAGGTAGAGCCCATTGCATGGCTTCTTCAAGAGTCGGTCATCTGAGTTAGCGAAGAGGTATGCCCCCTTGTTGAGACGAAGGTCATTGGTAAGGCAGGGTTATGGAATCTGGTCTTTTATAGGAAGAACCAATTCCAAACTATGGTTTAAAGGGAATGGGGTAAAACCAGAGGTGGTCTTACAGATCTCTTTGTCATCGCGTAAGTGGCCCTGGAATAGATCAGGTGGATCTTCTATAGCCAATGGGATGGAAGGGAAACCGATGCTAGAGATCATGTAAATGGTATTGGTTGTGGTTTTTGTGGCCTTGCCCCCAGTCTCTATTGGAGGGAGAGGGGCAGGCCTGGAGACAAGAGGAGTCTTTGATGGACTTGGAGGTAGGTGCAACATCATATCAATTGGATGGACATGAGTCGGCACATCCTGGAGCCTTAGAGGTAGGGTAGGTGGTTCAAGGTACCACACAGGATCTCCCAATGTGAAATCCTATAGATTGTGGATTTCCAAGACAGACTTACTCATGATCCCGGATGGTAGGAAAAGGAAAAGGAAAAGAAAAACGAAAAGGATCATGTTGACCGGGAATGAACCCACTGTTTCCCTAGTAACTGAGGTTGCAGCTTTGATTGAGGTTGTGGCTGTGGTTACATAAACAACAAAAGAGACAGGTCTGATGGACCATTGGTGGTTGTGGAGACAAGAGGGTCGGTAGAAATGGACATCGTGTAAATGGACATGGTGTCTGAAGAAGGAGGTGGGGGGTGAACTTCTTCGATCAAGGTGATCTTAGACTCAAGGGAATGTTGACAGAGGTCGGCTAAAGCCCTTCAAAACTTGGGCAAGTCTTGGCAATGGTGAGAATAATTTCCATACAAACCACAGAGGGTGCAAGCATGGTTTGTTCTCAGTGACTTGTTTCTTACTATTGGTGCGGTTGGAATTTCAACCACGAGGAGGTTTTCAGTTGTATCTATGGCATCCAAATGCACACGGATCATTGGAATCTTAGGGTAGTTCTGAGTTGCATGGCCCTATTGTTTGTAGACAACGTAGGGTGGTATTTGTTGAGGTTCTGTGGTTTCTTTCGCATTCTTTCCCCTGGCCCTTTTGGGGTGGGGCGATGCAGGTGTGGGCGCAGTGGTTGGTTTTTGAGGATGGGACTCGACCGTAATGGGTTGCATAGGTGTTAAGACTACCTGGGACATTGATGGTTGAGGTGGTGGATCAAGATACCACATGGGAATTCCCAATGTAAATTTGGGTAGGTTCAGGGTGGCCATTACTGTATTGGTCATGACACTAGGTGGGGGAAAGAGGAAGGGAATTGCATGGACTGGAGATGAGCCTAGATAACTCCTTGATGGTTGTATGTGGGGGTGAGGTGGTGGTTGTGGCTGCACATAATGCTGCTACTACAGATGATGTTGTGGCTGATTTTGGTGTTGCGGCTAAGGACGGTGTTGTGGTTGGGGTTGGGACTAGGGCTGCACTTATTGTTTGGGTGCAGCAGTGCTGGATGAGACCATGCACAAGTCTGTAATCTCATTTTGTGTTGGTGGTGGTGACACTAAGGGGAAATGAGCCATCATGGTGGTATCGACAAACAACCCAGGGCCTACATTCAACAATGGGAGGTATGGTCTGTTGTCAACCATGGTGTTGATTGCAGGGACAACATTGGCATGTGTGGTTGTCCCTTGTGGCTCAATGGTGGTGATGGTAGGGATAATGCTGGCGGGTACCGTTAACCCTTACAGATTGTGATAAGTGAGTTGATCAACCGTCACAATCTTCCCTTCATGGGGGAACATCATGAGATGGAAGATAGTTGATGCGACCGCTCTCATGGCATACATATAACTTCTTTCAAGGAGAAGGTTATAGTCCAGTTGAGTGTTGATAACCTCTATGTCAATCAGAACTGTCTTCCCGGTTAATGTGATGGGGACATGGGGGAGGATTCCTTGGGCTTTAGTGGGATGGCCATCATAAGCCCACATATTTGTGGAGGATGGTTGCAGAACTGGTGATCCAAGTTTCTGCCAGACTAGGGTAGACATAACGCATGTAGATGCCCCCTCATCCACTATGCACCGGTGCACAACCAAATTCTGGATAGACACTGGTATTTGGAAGGAAATGGTGGATGGCATGCACGGTTCTCCATTCTCTATGTCGAATGTGATCAACTTGGAGTCAGAGGGGTCTACGGCCCCATGGGCGACTAGTAATGCTTTCCACTACATTGGGAATGTTTTGAGTACCTCAAGAGCGGACATGGCTGTTAGTGTTTGGGCCAAATCATCCACGATGCTATAGTTGACTGTAGCTCTAGTTGTGGCATTATTGGCAACTCGACGTATGGGGGGGTGGGGGAATGGGGGTAACTGAAGAGGTAGGTTGACTATTTTAGACATTGATGTCACTGATGTGTTAGCAGGTTTGGTATTGGTGTTGTATTGATTTCGTCTGGTTTGTAGGTTGACCTCTTCAGTCGTCATAGCTAGTAGGTGGTGAACACCTGTTTTGGCCACGAGAGGTGCCCTCAGAGTGTTGGGAATGGGTTGGGGAGGGGGTGTGGTTGCCACCAACCCTTGGACTGGTAGTGGGTTCTTGAGCACCATAGGAGGAGGTCCTTGTGGTGCCGAGTTGGGCTGGGCTTGGTTCGTAGCGTTGGAGGCCTATTGAGCCTCATTCTAAATGGCCTGCTTAGTGCAACCCATGAGGGAACACTCGAATGTGTAGTGCTTTTAGACCTCACAGAGTGTGCACGGTTGGTTTGTGTGCAACGGGGCATTGCATCTTGGTGAATTTGGTCATGGGGGTTTTTGGGTAGGTTGGTTTACTGCGACATTGTTGGGACGCTTTGGTTGTTGACCAACTCCCTATGGTTAGTTATTGGCTTGGTTTCAAGGATGATTATTTATATCTTGCCCTTGTTGATTGCTGGGGGTAGGTTGGTTGGGATGGTTTTGTTGTGCAAATACTTGTCCCAATGGAGTAGGTGGAGGAGGGGTGGGGGCTTGAACTGCTTGTACAGGTGGTGCATAATAAATTTGGGTAGTTGGTGGTGCCACAAATGTGGGAATTTTCCCTGCGTACCACTGTGTTGGCCATGCCAAGGCATGATCCTACTGCGGTGGTGCAGGTTGTGCATAGGAAGTTGTTGCTCCAGATTGGGACATCATTCTAGCATAGTCCAGAGTTTGGTTTTGGTAGGAAACACTAGCAGTGTTGCTTGGTTGTGGTGGAACTGTAGGTGGTGTCAGACAGTGCTATGGCTATTGGGATACTGAGCCTATGATGCCGCTTGCAGCATGAGATGCCCTCGGTGCATCCTGGTAGGAGGTTCCCAAATGGGGAGCGTCTAGAATGACAGTGTAAAGGTATCCAGACTATGCATAGATAAGGTAAAATTGTTGGGATTTTAGTATGGGCTCCTCTTCGGATTGGGGATGTTCAGATGAGATGTCCTTTGCTATGGGTGGGAGTAAGGTTTTGAGAAACCAATCCAAAAAGATCATGTCATCAAGTTGGATCTTGCACAAAATACGACGTCGTCACCACTCATGGATGTGGTTGGTTATATGTGTCGTAGTGCTCTAGCGGTAGGATAACATGATCTCCACCCCTTCATCATATTTGACGGGGATTTGGAAATACTACATGAACATGAAATATAAGGAGTTGAAATCTGGGTACTTGGCTTGTGGTAGCTCAATGTACCATTTGGCTTCTGCACTTGTGAGGGTGCGTTGGAATAGTCTTAGCCTAATCGAGTCATCTACGATGCTATTTGAGGAGCACCATAAATGGAATGTCATGATGTGATTTTGGGGACATTCCCCTGCCTTCCCTTCAAACTTGGGAATGTTTGATGGAAGCTTGGTTGGAATGGGAGGCCAAAAGGTTTGATAGCGGATGACGTCGTTTGTCAATCGAGCCAAATCAGGCAAGTTAAGATGAGCCATGAAAGGAAGATTTGACCCCAGGTTGATGTGAGATGGGGAATGTTTGTGCCAGAAATTGTTTCCAAGGCTAAAGAAACAAGCCAACACAATCTCAAACAAAACTTAATAAAGTGAAATAGGTTTAGGGTTTCTGATATGTTTTCTTGGTTGTAAACTTTGGGAACAAGAAGGGAATACACTCATGAGCAAAATAATAACTAAATCATAAGCAAAAGAAGACAAAGATGCATAATATATAAAACAAGATCCAATAGAACACAATGTTGAAGTTCACTCATAAAATACAAGCATTACCAGAATATAAACATAAACCAGTAATGAATATATCATTTAAGCAACTAAACAAGCTGAACAATGAAGCCAACACAGAAACTGAAGGGTTAAAAGTGTCATATATCTCATAATTTTATCATCAAATGCATACAAGAATTTTGATACTTAACTCATGAATAAGTCTAAAGACCTCATGAATCTCTCCCAAAATTGAACCCTCATTCTGTCTTTCTAACCTCTCTAAATACTACTTTTTACAAAATCAGTTAAGGATCAAACCCTAACTACCCTTAACTAATTCGATGGGATAAAGTAAAATTTACAATATTACAAAATATGACATTTTCCAAAAATAGTAAACAACTAACTAATATGTTTCTCAAAAAGAGATAACAAAAAACTGATTCAATAACTAACTCATAAGTCCTTTGCTACCTCAGCTAGCAAAGCTATGCCATCTAGTGCCTGAACTTTCTTCCTAGCTCGCCTCTGCTCCTCTTCCATGTCAGCTATCCTTTTCTATAACAGCAGCTTTAACTTCATTGGAAACTTCTGCTGGTGTCAAATGTTTCAAAAGCTGCACTTTCTCTTCTGTAAATAATGAATACTTGCCTTTAATACTAGCTGAGGACATTTGAGTTTTAGTCTTCACAGGCTCTGAGTCTTCTTCAGGCTTCACCTCCTTTTTATCTTTAGTTTTTACTTTCTGACCTAATTTTCTTACAAGGACTTTTCCTTTATCTGCCTGCTTTTTGATTTGTTGATCTTCTTGTATCAATTGAAAACCAGAATAGAAAAGGAAGAAATCCCAAGTTTTTCCTTCAGCCTATAGGACAGTGCTAATGATCAATTTGATTAGTCCATGGTGAAAAATTGATTGTGAAGAATGGTCTATATGCCCCTTGACTCTGTTAGACATATTTTGCAGGCTTTTGTACAGGAAGAAGGGAAGACTCGTCTTGGACACACCCACCATATGTTGTAGAAATCTGAAGTGGTACTTGAAAACATAAGCATATCTACCCTCACATGTTATATAGCTCTGTAGGATTCTGATGGGTTCCACCCACTCACTTTTGAAGTTTTGTATCAATATGCCCTTGCTCCAATCTGGGGTGACATTAGGTAGTAGATATTTATGTGCATCAAATGTGAATGGTAGTTTTTTAAACAACTTTTCACCTTCATCTCCAATCCTTGTATCCTCTGCCACTAGCTCCACTATCAATCTGAACTTTAAAGTGTCAAAAACCACCATATATTGATTGTAGCATTGTGCAAACTTACAGGATACCTCAGTATTATATCCATCTATTCTTCTAAAAAACTCCAGCCAACCAGCCTGCTGAAAAAGTTCTACACAGCCTGGGAATTTTTCCATCCAACCTACATCAGTAGGCTCAGCTCTATTCACCTTGCCACTCTTACCCATTTGTCTTCAATAGCTGGAAATTGTGTGACTTTAGGGTTCAATTGATGACTTAATAGATGTTTTTTCTTCTCCAAACCTCTTAGGTTTCAATAACTTGCCTTCCTTAATCCTTCTTGAATGATTCTTACAGTTTACTAATACAGGTTAGGTTTTATCACAGATATAAGTAGCCTAGGTCATTCAGAGTACTTCAGCCTCTTCACTGCAACTGATTATGAAACCTAGTTATCAATCAATTTGTTTGTTCAAATGAATGACCATCTCCAACATGCATAATAAATCTATGTAATAATACCAAAATTAACTCTCGAACCCTTCTGGTACCAGCTTATGAACAATTTCTGCACAATAAGACTTTGCAAATATGATTTCTGCTACAAGTTTCTCAGATTAATTGAAAAACTGTTGATGAAAACTAGGTTTTATGCACACTGCTCATTCAAATATCAGACCTTCTTTGGACTGTGTAAAGAGAACCCTGTGTTGCAATGACAAGGAAAACAACTTCGTGCTCTGTTCATTTTTCTGTTTCAATTTAACTTCAACACCGAGCTAACCAGCTTTCTAGCATGCACCAAAACTAGGTCTTCAGTCTATCTCAAATGTTCGGCTCCTTTATTACATCTTGCACAAGTAGCAGGCTTATTTATGAAGTTTGAACATCATAAAACGTGCAATTTTTTCACATCATTGAACTTTCAAACTTTGACAGGGTCATATTCACATGAAAACTGATATTTTTCACCTAATCCCTCAACAATACTCTTAATCTCCTTATTTCTTCGAAAAGCATATTGTTTAAAGCATATATTAAAAATCTGGCTTAATCAATTTTGATAAATCAGCATTTACCAAGAAATCCCCAAATTAGGCAGACATGAACCAGTCATCGCGGAATACCTTTTTTACACGCTACTGCAGATGCTCTAAATTGTGGTCTGAGCTGTCATATTGTCTACCTTAGATATACAAGAGTCCTTCAACGTTCAATTTGACTGCATGTGGCGGAATCAAGAAGTCCTAATTTCCTGTGAAGCCATAAAAACCTCCTCTCTGTTCTACAACGGCAATGTCCAGTTTTTCAGTAGCTATGGTTGCTCCACTAAGTACTCCATCCTCGAATATGCATGTAAGTAACAACTCATCTTCACATCAAGCTCAGTTTCAGCCGCTACCTGTCATGATGACCCGCATTCTGCTAATGATGACCACAATCCCTTCTATGACATAAAACCATCTGTCCTCATGATGCTCACTGAATCCACACGTAGCACAAAACCCTCAAATCAAGCGATTAGTCACCCACGATTCGTAATCATGCAAAAATTTGGCTAAAAAATCGGAGAAATTAACAGTCGCGATATTCTTGTAGCGCTCCTTTGTTATTTTTTCACACTTGCGCTACAAGAATAAATTTAACTCTATTTTGGCATTGTTTTACAATTTTTTTCCGTTTTGTATGAAATTTAAAAGCTATTTGAATGATGACTATACTCAGAATATGATTTGTGAGTCCACTATTCAACATGATGACCTTTTAAAACCCTTCAATAATCTATGAGGTCAAAAAAAAAAAAAAAAAAGTCTAAAGGCAAAAGCTCAAAATTTCACTTGAAAACTAAAAATCTCTTAAAGGAAGCAAAAAACCAAACTAAAGCAAATGAGTAACTTGGAATAAAATGCAAATCAAACAAAAATTGAAGAAACAAATTACTGACTTAACATGGAAGGTATAGTGATGGGGTTTGCAGGTGCATAATGTACCTGCATAGCTGGGGGTGCTGGTGGTGCCATTGTAGATGGGCCAATGCCCCCAAGTGTGGAGTGAGGGATAGTGTGGATGGAAGGGCCACTGCCCCCATGTGTGACAGGAGGGGTGGTGTATGTGGAAGGGGAGATGCCCCCCTATGTGATAGGAGGGGCAGTGTATGTGGAAGGTCCATTACCCACAAGTGCTGCAGGTGGAATATCTTGATTGGTTACTATGGGTGGTGGTAGCTGACTGATGATAGTTTGCATGACCATGCTGGGGCCACCTACAGGGTTGTTGGTGATAATTTGTGGTGTGGACATGGGTCCACTAGCGATTGTTATTCCCAAAAATGGATCCGGGTTTGCACCAGCCATGGGGCTTGATGGTGCTGTGTGCAAGTCTGGTTCAGACTAGTATGGATCTGAATCTGAATCAGAGGTTGTGTGGCCTTTTGATGGTGTGAGAGGTCATTGAGAATGGTCTCGACGGTGTTGGTTCAATGACCCAAATTGTGGTGGTTTTCCTCTTAGGCATGAGGAAGAGCGTGAGGGATCAATTGTGTTAGATTTGTGTATCAAACTGGTGGGAATGATATTTTGGACTCAGTTTCAATGGATTCCTATTGCATGTAGGTGGTCACTTGGCCACCAAGACTACCAAAAGACAATGCTTGGATTTTTTCTCATAGGCATTCTACTCAATCGGTGGGGGTCGTTGCCTGTTTCGCTTGGCAATTCCTCTTAGCGGCCAACTACTTTGGGGTTCCCATGGTACTCCTCACAATGAGTTTCTGGGAAGATCCCAAGTACTTCCCATGGTTAAGGCAGTCAGGGACTTATGTCCTCAAAGACTATAGACTTTTGAACTTAGTGTAAATTAATCAATTTTAGTGGCTCTCTCAGCATCATGAACTGAGTTGGGTTGATTACATGGTATGGTGTATATGTCTTGCTGTTTTTTTGTTATCAGGTGGCTACAAATGGTTTATGAATTCATCATATTGTGGTAGAGTTCATATCATTGTAAATAAAAGTAGTAAATAATTAGAAATGTTGTAGACATATACCATTTTTTACCCTGAGTTGTGATGGCCTAACTAGGTGACTACCTTGCACCTATATTCTTCTTCAACCAAGAGAAGGTGTTAGGATCTCAACACAATGGGACTAAGCCCATATGTAGATCCACAGGTCACCTCCCAAATGCAAGGTTGGTTAACAGAGAGGATGCTTAGCGCTGTGAGAAGCCCTCCTTCTCTACCCCCTCCACCTTCCAAGTCATCCGTTTTTAACGGTTTTGAACAATATTCAGTGAAGGGCCTATTACAACACAAGTTGTCCCCTTCATCTTATCCTAGAATACCTCGAAGGGTGATGACTAGGTAGAGGAGGAAGGGTAAGCAATATTGTTAATTTTATTTCAATTTTAGTTCATTAAGCCATTAATTTTTTTTTTGAATTTACACTTTGTTTGTACATGAAATTGCAGTAAATTAAAACAGAAACAGAAATGGAACTACTGTGCTAGACAAAGGCGGCTGAGCCGCAATGACAGTCCCTAATAACTTAAAAATTAACTTCTGAGTGACAGACTGCATGCTTCAGGCCAAATGTGGCAAGGGGGTCACCAAATTTTTCCTGAAACAAGCGAGGGGGTCGCACAAATTTCACAAACAGAAGCGGTCTGCCTTTTTGAAGGAAGTCCCACTTTTAGGGGAAAAAAGGGTGACCTGGTCGCGTTCGTGAGGCCTAAATGAGTGACCTGGTCCCCTGTTTAGGCCCGATAAGTGTGACCTGCTCTAGATTTGGGGTTTTTTTGATCTTGAGTCAGATCTGGCCAACAGAAACCTGTACTTTGGCCAAAATGTCTCGGATTTGCCTTGCAGAGGCTTCGACAATAACAGAAACTGAAATTAAACAAGATTTAAACTAGATCTGACAAGAAATTTTAAAACTAGGGCATAAACTGAAATGAACTTGAAATTTTAAAAAAATGAACCAGGGATCCTGTGGGATCGACCTGGTATGGTTGCCAGTTATGTAGCAGGGATTTATCCTTGATACAGGGGTAGGAATGGCTCCCTTCCATCTATAGGATGGAAGGGTAGGTTCCTGTGTGAAAATGCATGAAAGAAAAGCTGAAAGGAAACTGGATAGAGATGAAAGCAAAGAACATAAATAAAAGGCTATGAGCCCCTCTACAAACAAGGTTAGGGATTCACTCCGAGAACCTATAAACAACTGTTAAATAGCAATAAACCTAGAAAACATGTTAGAAATCAAACCTGCAAGCAAATATGGGTTAGGAAAATGACTAAACTACTAAAGAAAACACATAAACAAATTGTGGTATACCTCTTCTTTGGTGCAATGGGCCACCATGCCCTGGTTGGAGGAAGCACCTCTCTATCTCACTAAGCAATGGAAGTGCTATGGCTCAATGGGTAATATGGGTGGATGAGAGGGGGATATGGGTGGCTTGAGAGGCAAAGAGTCTCAAGGCATCCACGGGCAGCATAACAGTATGCAAGAGAAGTGTTTTGAGAGTGACCCCCACCCCTCTATTTATCGCTTTTTTAGGGTTATAAGCCCTTGGTCAGGGATTTAGCCCCTTTTTTTTGGCTTTTAGCCCCTTTCGCCCTAACTTTATCTCCTTTTAGGGTTTTAGGCTCCTTTGAGGGGTTTTAGCCCCTTTTTGGAGGCTTTAGCCCCTAGGAGAGTTATGTAGGCTCCTTTTTGGGGTTTTAAAGCCCTTTTCTCATTTTTAATCCTTTTTGAGGGTGTGGGGGTCTAATAGGGTGATACGAGGGTCATGCATGGGTGTCCTTGGGTGGTGTAGACCATGTAGAGCTGAGTGAGGGATTTTTTGGGTTAACAACCATGGTCAAAATCAATGCTACCTTTACTCTTACTTTCAGTTTCTGAGTTTTAACCTATATAAATCATTGGACCCTTTGAATCATCAAGAGATGAGAAGGATTCCTTTGTCTAAACCATGTTCCTAGAAGCTCTAGAATCGATGACAAAGGAAGGAGATATTACGGTGCTTACAACTAGCTAATGAACTCTCTCCTTGTCTATGAAACTGGATCCTCCTTTTTTGTTTGTGCCACCTAGAAGGGAGATGTTCTTCTTCTCCATGAGTTGAGTCAACATATGTATATGCATCTTCATGCAAAAGCTCTCAGGATGAAATCCCTTACCATAGTATGCACACTTTCTACCTTCACCTTTACCTTTCTTCTTCTGAAAGTTCTTCTTCTTGGATTTTGAGGACTCCTCTTGAGACTTGGACTTGTCTTATTTTTTATTTGGAGGCTTCTTAGCATTCTTATTTCCTTTGGAATCAAACTTGGAATCTCCAAAAACCAAATCTTTATCTTTGGAAGGTTTGATGGTGCCCATCATGACCAATTTGTCTTTCTCCCGAGTCAAGGATTCCATGAAATATTCCAGTGAAGACATCTTCCAGTTTCGAAATGCAAACTTGGTGGCATGGAAGGTTGAAACAAATACTAAGTAATTAGGGCCAAGCTTTGAAAGGATGGCCAATATTAGTTTTTCATATTCTTTATCAATACCACATTGTTTTAGCTGCAAAACCGATGTTTTGAACTTGGATAAGTATACTTGCAAGGATTGGAAGCTACTTGGACTCACTGATATCGGCTCATTCTCCAGTTGATGACCCCTTATCTTATCTGTCTTCCCAAATAAATCTTGAATTTTCTCCCATAATTCATCTAGAAATGACAATCCATTAAGATTAAATAGAAGTTCTCTGGAAATGTTGAGACATAAGAGACCATAAGCCTCATCTCTCCTATTATGACATTTGATATTCTTTGTTTCTTCATTAGGATCAGATTCAGTTGTCATGGTCACTCTGTAGATACCTTTACTCCTCATCAGAATCACCATCCTTGCCTTCCATTCAAAATAGTTGAATGCATTCAAGATGATTTGTTGAGATTGATACATTCTTCAAGAACTGCGCCCTTGAAAATACACTATGCACTCCAAGTGAGTGATGTTGACCCTACAAAGGAAATTAGAAGAGGAGAAAAATTGAGCTACCAAGGATCTGATACCATGTGGAAATTAAGCTCGAGCTTAGATCAATTGAACTCACAAAATTGCTTGAAAACTATGCAAGAAACACTAAAAAAAGACTGAATATGTTTAGTAACATAAACCGTTGTTGGTATTAATTTCCATCATCCATCATTAAATAGATAAATGCTTATGATGATGTAGATAATCCAAGGATTTGAAATCATTAGGATGCTATTCAAACCTGTACAAAAGCAGGCTTACTAAACTAGTTAAAATCCCACATAGGTGCATAAAGCACTTTCCAAACCAGTCAAGATGCTCATGAATTTGCTGAATGAGTAGGTACATCTGATAAGTGAAGGAATGTGGAATTTATCATAATTTTATATGAGTAAAATAAGGGTGGATATTTGGTGGAAAAAACAAGGTAGATTACCTTAAAACTAGCTTTAACTTTTTCCTTAAAAATGCAAAAAAGATGGAAACTCCCGAGAAAAAAGAACTACACACTTGCTAATCTGGGAAGACTATAGAGTTGTCAAAATATTATCCAGGACATTTCTACAGTGCTCTAGGAGGAATTTTGGGCAAGTTTGACCTCAGAAATGGAACTGGGTGCAAACTAGCTAGTGTAGGACCTAGGAAATTAATAAAACTTCTCAAAGTTCTTATAGGATCATAAAGTATCAAGTATAGGATCATAAATTCTAAGTTATTCACATTTACAACTAATTATATCTGCATGTAATAAGGTATATCTAATCGAAAGACATTGGTTCCAATCTTTTCCAAGATAGTGAAAGGACCATATCTGATGGGCTTGAGCTTCTTGTCGTCACCTTTCAATCTATCTTTACAGATGTTGAACCAAACTTGATATCCAACTTTAAACTAGTGATTAAATCTATGATTGGCATTTTAAGCCTTATATTGTGCTACTCTTCTCAAATTGATCTTGCACTTCCTGGTGCACCTACTGAATTCTATGAATGAACTTATGGGCCTTGTCTTCATCTCATCAAACACTTGAATCAACATCTTTCCCATATGTCAAGTCCAATGGAGTTAGGAAAATACCCAAAGCATGTTTCAAATGGATAAATCTTAGTGTAAGAATGTAAGGCCTGGTTGTAGGCATGTTGAATGCACATAATCTGGTCATCCCATAACTTAGGATTTTGTTGCAGTAAGCTCGAAGGAAATGAACTATGGTTTTATTTAACACCTATGTATGTTTGTTGGTCTATGGATGGAAATAAGTACTCGTCTTAATATTAATGGTGTCCATCATTCTCCACAAACAAGTATAAAATTAACCAAGGAATCGAGAGTCCCGATCCGAGATGATGGAAGTGGGTAGTCCAAAAGGGACCAATACATGTTGAAAGAACAAATGATTAGTTTGATTAGCATTGATATTATTTTTACATGACACCAAGAAACACATATTACTGAACCTATCCAATACCACATACAAATAATCATGACCTCTTTTAGACATAGGAAAACACCCTACAAACTCCATGGAGATGCTCTCCCAAGGATGAGATGGCATAGGAAGTGGTGAGTACAACCCCAATTTTCTATTAATGGGCTTACAAATAGAGAACATCACACAACCTTTACATATTTGGTTACAATTTCCTTCATTTGAGGCCAATACACAAGCCTTTTCAAATGAGTCGAAGTCTTTCCTACCCTAAAATTCCTAGATACAAGAGAATTATGTGCTTCTCAGATCACATGGGCCCTATCACTGCAAGGAATACACAGCTTTCCAATATGGTAGAGTAACTTATCCTGCAAGTAATAATCATCTACTTTTCCACCATGGGTTAGCTTCTCATAAAAATATTTAAAATGTTCATCACGAGCATACTATTCAACATAACTATCATGAGAAAGAGAAGCAGTTTGCAAAACAATGGATGCAACAATAAGAGGTTTAGAAACAATATCTACTACTTTGTTCCTTGAGTCTTTCTTTTACTTGATTACCAAATTAATCTGTTGGAGGAACCCCATCCAACTATAGTGAAGATATTGTTGTAGCTTAGTTTTTGATTGGAGGTAATGTAAAGCATGGTGATATGTATGGATGCTAGTCTCCTTTCCCATCAAATAATGTTTCCATTTCTTAACAATTTGAACCAAAGCATGCAATTCTTTGTCATATCTGGGGTAGTTTTCAATAGATTGTGAAAAGTTTTGGAATGGTAATAAATAGGCTTGTGGTGTTGCATCAACACTGCTCCCATGGCATAAATACTAGCATCAGTATCAATCTCAAATGGTTGTTGAAGGTCGGGCAAAGTAAGAACTGGTGTGGTGATAATCTTTCCTTTCAATGTATGAAAATATTTCTTCTCTTTATATTCCCATTGGAAGTATTTATTCACACTAGTTAAGGCATGCAAATGAAATTAAATGAAAGAAAAGTTCTCTATGAACTTCCTCCAATACTGAAAAGCTCCTAAAAATCTTCTGACTTATGTTGTAGATGTAGGGCCAATTTACAATTAAATCAACTTTGGAAGGATCAATTTTCAATTGTCCTCCTCCTACAATATGAACAAAGTACACTAAATAAGTTTCTCCAAATTCACACTTTGACAAATTTTACATACAAATTCTCCTTTTTCAAAGTATCCAAAACCAATTTTACATGCTTTACATGTTCTTTCCAAGATTTTCTAAAGACAAGAATATCATCTAAGTATACAATCACAAAGTCATCTATGAATGGTCTGAATACATCATTAACCACATGCATAAAATTAGTTGGAGCATAACCAACCACTCCAAAAATACCTTTCTTTGTTTTGAAATCAATTTTCCACATATATCCTTCTGCAATTCTTATATGATGGTAGTCACTACACAAATCCAACTTAGTAAAATAAACAAAATCTTTTAATTGATCAAGTAAATCATCTTTGCAAGGAACCAGATACCTATTTTTCACTGTGATATTATTGAGAACCCAATAATACATTCACATCCTCCATGTTCCATCTTTCTTCAACACCAACCCAATAGGAGAACCACGTGGGGATGAGCTAGGCCTGGTGATTCCCTGGTCCAACAAGTCATGTACCTGCTTTTTGATTTCATCCATTTCCACAACCGATATCTTGTACATTCCCACATTTGGAAGAGGGGAATCTTGTTGAAGATGAATCTCATGTTGAATCTCCCTCTTGGGAGGAAAACCACTTGGTTCCTAAAGGATATTATCATATTTAGAAACATTATCAATCATAAATAGAAACATTATCAATCGTAGCTTTCATACAAGAAGGATTGAAACCTTGGAAAGCATTAGATGCTTCCACATATTTTTCTCTCACAACCATAAGCATACATCTCTTATTAGTGTTGATGAGTCTTTTCATTTTCCCTACACTAACAAGAGTAGATTTAACCTTCATTTTGTGAGGTCTTACAACATACTCCACACCATATTTTGTAAGATGGTACTTATTCTCATGCTTGAAGCCTGACTGCTTTTTGATCATAAAGGTAAAAGGGATTCCAAAAAATACACCAAATATGTCAAGAGGTACAACATCCATTTCAACCTCATCAATCAACTTTGATGCAATAGTAAATATGACCCTACACTTCTTGGTTAAATTAATATTGGCATTATCACTTACCCAAAAAATAGGATAGGGATTGGGATGAGGTTTGGTCTCCAAACCCAACTTCTTAACAATTGATTTAGAAATTAATTTTACTTGAGAACCCAGATAAACAAGAGTTTAAATCTTTGTATGTTTTTCAACAACTCTTCTATGAAACAATTCACTTCTTATTTTATTATAATCATGATATGGATTAGAAGAGATTATACTAGTATGAAGGGAAGTGTTACCTTATACACCAACTCCTGCAATCTGTGTTTCATCCCCTGAGTTATATCCCAAGTTTTTCTGCACTATTGCAATGATATCCTTCTTTCCTTTTCATCCATACCTTTTAGGCTTGATCTCAGGATGCAACTTTCAATAGTGATCTTGGTCATGCCCACCTTTGTCACAATTTGAGCAATGGATCTTTTCTCCCTCTTTCTTCATTGTAGTGGTCTTCTTTTCCTTGCCTTTGCTCTTGAACTTGTTGTTCTTAAAATTTTGGTTCTTCTTCGAATGATCTTCTTGCACATGATTTCCCTTGCTTTAAATATGATTATCTTGGAAACTAGCCTCATCTAGATTAGTAGGATTAAATAACAACAAAGTATGAAGAATGTAATTGGGAAGTTCTCCAAAATAATTCATGAGAGTTTCAGAAGAATATGAAGTAATGTTTAATTCAAGTGCTCTCTTCCTAAACTCTTATGTAAATATTTGTACATTTTTACCTTTATTCAATCTTAAATTCCTCCATTCCATCATATCTTTCTGTACATATCTTAATGGATAAAATTTCTTTCACAAATAAGAAGTGAACACATACCAAGATGGAAGGATCTTACCAGAATGTTAAGTCCCTTGCTATAATTTTATCTCCCACCAAACAATAGAAGTTCCTTACAAATGAAGAGATGCTAGTTGTACATTTTCCTCTTTTTCCTTGATATTCTAAGATTGTAAGTACACTTTAATTTTACTGATCAAATTGTTCAAATTTTATGCATTTTATTCACCATTGAACATGGGAAATTTGAAATTCATGTCCAACTTCAACAATGGATTCTTAGAATCCCCTTTTAAATGACATCTGGACTGATGAGACGAGGAGGAGGAGGAAGAATTTGAAATAGAGGAGGGAGATGGAGGCTCCAAAGGCCCTTCTCCATGTCCTTGATTCACTGATCCTACATCCTCCTCTTTCTCATTATTCTTCTTTCTCTCCTTCTTTGTTATCCTCTGCTGGTAGTTTGCAATATGTTGTTCCGCTCGATCTACCATTTGATAAAAGGACCCGTGGAAATATTTTCCAAGATCTATGCAGACCTATTCTTATTCCATATCTTCCATAATACACGACCAATATTAGGATTGTAAGGTACCAGTTCATCCTCTCCTTTCCATATTTTTCCCCTGGTTAACATGCACACTCAACAATCCAATCATAGATCCCTGCTTTGATACCACGTGAGCCAGATCTTTGTAATATTGGAATTATATTTTGGATTGTTTGATTAAAAGAGAATGAATGTGTAAATGTGCACATAAAAAGGAAGAAACACATAAAAGATACATACACCATAAAATCACACAAACACCACTTGATAACAGAGTTCGTACCCAAAGGGACTATGTCTTTGGGCCTACTCTTCAATGGGGAGGCCATTTTTTTATAATCTCAATGAAAATATCAAGTACATGGAAAATGTGCATTTATACCTTAATTCTAGAAGTGACCTCCAAATCAGCTAATCAAATAAAAAAATGGACTGCACTACTACATTCAGAAGCATCGGACGATGAGGAATGACATAAAAGACTCTATACTTTTGTGTTGTTGAAAATTCACCCCTCCAAAATGCCAATGGAATCCTTGAATACCATGTGGAAGTATCTATGACCATACATGTGTATGGATCCATACATACATATGGTATGCGAAACATTCTCCCTCCCCAAGCAATGTGCAACTCCTCCTCACCCCATTGGGCGTCCTCTCGTGATCTTGACCCTTGGCATCGGTGTGGTCTCTCCCTAGATTTGTACAATAATTGAGATTATATAGAATGGGGGTGGGGTCTAGTCAAGACCCACCCCACTAGCCCAATAGTTATGGAATTGTCCTAATTCCTGGGAGACCCGGGTCAATCCTCATGGGTACCTCCCTTTCAGTGTTTGTTTTGGTTATTTGTGGCATGTTTAGTTCATTGGTTTGGTGTAACTCTAAGTTAGGTGAGAGATATACCTCCCCACCAATTTTGGTGGGTGGTCATCCCACCCCTTCCCCCAATTAAACATTATTACAAACTTGAAATAAAAGTTCTCCCACTATCATATCATGGAACAAGCGACAGTCCAATGGTAAGGCGTGGGTGCTATGTATGGGAGGTATCAGTTTTGAGTTTCATGGAAAAGATTTCAGTATTTTTAACAAAGTTTATCCATCTCTAGAGTGCCACATGTCTCTCTATGATGGGGTCACATGTCACTTAGGGAGTGGTCCACCTGTATGCTACATCAACGCCTAGTCACTAGTCCAGTTAACTCGCCACGTCATCTTTCCATGCCATTATTTGTACCGTGCCACATCGCCTGCCCTCCTACCACATGTCACCCTATGGGGGTGCCACGTTAGTGTACATTTGTCACATTTCACCCTTGCAATGATTCCATGTGTCTTCTATTTGCCGAAGTTTGTGCAGAAAATATTGTTCACCCAAAAATTCAAAATGTTATAATTTTTCCATACAGAGTCCATTTTGAGTGAAACAAAAGCCATTGGAATCGAATTGAAAACATATACGCTCTGATGCTCATTCCATTGCATTTTACTAAGTTTAAAAAATGACCCATTCATAGATCCTCCTAGACCAATGCTATATGTTGATGACATATTATAGTGTGATTTTAAAAAATGGTGCATGTGTGTGAGATTTAAGCAAATAATAGATGCCCATTGATGTATGCATCATCGTTTCTTCTCATTTTATCCTATGCTCTTGAAAGATATAAAGCATGTGTGGACATATAGATTCCTCCCAGGGAATATTGTTGGTGAAGAAATAATAAATAATGTTGTTTTATACAAACAAGGTGGACATACCCATTATCATGAAGATCTACCGAAGTGGCTACAAACTGAAGAGACTCAGGGGTCAACTAATAAAAATGATAGGACATGGATGAAGTCGAATTTACTCCATGGATTAGGGATTTAATGGAATCAACTACTACAGGTAGGAGAGTAAATGAGAAACTATATAAATGAAATATGGGTTGATCTTTGAAAAGAGGGTCTAATTCCTTGGGTTTGTGGGGGTGAGACATCATGGATGCCAAATTTTTGCAAGGTTGGAAATGGTACGCACACCCATAGGGGTACATGCTTGTAACAAGGATTTCTCCCTTGCCATAGGGCAGGAATGGCTACCTTTCATCTATAGGATGGAAGGATAGGTTCTTGGCGGTGAAATGCAAGAAAAATGAACAGAAAATGGGACAAAATGGAAAATAAGAGAAATGGCTGGAAACCCCTCTGCAAACACTGTTAGGGTTTAGCTCCAGCTACCTACAAACAACTGTTAGAACCAAAATACCTGGAAAACATGTGAGAAATAAGCCTGCAAACAAAGATGGGTTAGGAAAAAAACCGAAGCAAACTACCAAAGCAAAGACATAAACAACAAGCTATACCATCTCTTTGATGGAATGGGCCACCATGCCCTAGCTTGGAGAAGCACCTCTCTTGGATGGGGGGAGCTATGGCTCAATGGAATATGGAGGAGAGGGAGTGTGGGTGGCTTGAGAGATAAAGGGTATCAAGGCATCCACTTGGGTAGTATAACAGTATGCAAGGGAAAAGTGTTTTGAGAGTGACCCCCACCCCTCTATTTATAGCCTTTTTGCAGCTTTTTAGGGTTTTAAGCCCCTAGTTGGGGATTTAGCCCCTTTTTTGGGATTTTAGCCCCTTCTTCCCTATCTTTAGCTCCTTTTGGGGTTTTTTTATCTCCTTTGAGGGGTTTTATCCCCTTTTTGGAGGCTTTAGCCCCTAGGAGAACTAATTAGGATCTTTATTGGGGTTTTAAGCCCTTTTGCTCATTCTTAAGCTTTTTTAAGGGTGTGGGGGTCCAATGGGGTGAAATGAGGGTCTTGCATGGGTGTCCTTGGGTGGTGTAGGCCATGTAGAGCTGAGTGAGGTATTTTTTGGGTTCATAGATTTCCCCCTGATGTGTGAGGGTAGGAGCTCATTGTATGGCCGACAAACATCATAGGATTTTCAACGGAGAGGTGGTGCTTCCTGGGATGGGGCATGGTGGATTTTGGTTTTTGTATTAATATGGTTCCCATCAATGGGTGAGATACAAATAATGTGTGACATGTATATGGACGAGGCGGCCATCCCCATGCTCGTAACACTATCAAAAGAATAATGTGATCTATGCTCTATAATACAAGAGCTGATCATATACAACTGATGATATATAGTGGTTGCCTCATTGAGAAGATGAATACAATACTGATCTTAAGAACTAATACATTGGACCCATGGCATTCTTATGGAATGCTATATCTTCATGACTGATAGCTTGCTGGATCTGGAACAGTACATAACTGTATCGACTCATTGATGGAGAGTCAGAGTCTCTGTGGTAAAAGTATGCTGCATCAATCATAAATCTATATAGAAGCACTGCTGGGGCTTCTGAACACTGTCTCCAATGCAACTCATAAATCATAAGGGACATAACTTGTTTAGGTCCCTCGAATAGAATAATCAATGTGCTAGAGTTAGGTGACATCTAGGGTCTTCGACCAAATACTGCACGGATCAATACCCTACATGAATCTCAACGGTGTGATGATGTAGCTAGAGTTGAGCACGTGAGAAACAAGCATCCTGAGAGGCACTAAGGACTCCTCTCAAGTGATCCGAGGAACTCATCAATGAGGTTAATGAAACCAAGATATAGGGACCTCTAGGTCTATCCTCTGGAATATGTGTGTTGTCATCGACAGAGGGAGACCTGCCCTAGGTCAAGGAAATGGTGTTTCCTTGACCAGAAGCACGAGGGAAATAACTGAAAGATGTGAGACAATCTGCGGACTGACCCACTGAATTGGGGGGGGGGGCGAGGGAAAGAATTGAACAAGGGATGTTAACCCAAAAATCCCCCACATAGCTCTCAATGTCCTACACCACCCAAGGACACCATCTCACAACACTCATTTCACTCCATAAGACCTTCCATTTGACCCCCACACCTCCAAAAGAGCCCAAGGATGAAGAAAAGGGCTAAAAACCCCCAAAAAGAGCCCAAAATAGACCCCCAGGACCTAAAGCCCTCAAAAAGGGGCTAAAACCCTGAAAGGGGATAAAGTTAGGGTGGAAGGGGCTAAAGGCCCAAAAAAGGGGCTAAAGCCCTGACCAAGGGCTTAAAACCCTAAAATCCCTTGGAAAAACTATATAAGGAGGGTGGGGGGTCACTCTCAAAACACTCCTCACTTGCCTATTGTTATGCTACCCATGGATGCTTTGAGACCTCTTCCTCTCAAACCACCCACTCTCCCTCTCCTCCATTTCCATTTCTCCAAGCCATTGCTTCCCAGCCAAGAGAGAGGTGCTCCCATGAGCTAGGGAATGGTGGCCCATTTCCACCTAAGTGAGGTATAATCTATTTTTATGCTTGTTTTATTTATTTTTACTTTCTAACCCTCATCTCTGTTTGCAGGTTTTTCATTGACATTGTTTGCAGGTTTAGTAGCTTAGGTTTATTTTGCAGGTTTTGGAGGCAGAACCCTAACCCACTGTGTGCAGAGGGGTTCAACAATGCTCCATCATCTCCTCTTCTTTATTTTTCTGTCACTAGCTATTAGATTTAGTTTACTATTGTAGCCATTTTCTTAGATTAGCTTAGTTTCAATTCACAGCTCTGTTGATGTCATTTTTACATTCCATTTTTTACTATTTTCAAAGGGTAGGAACCTACCCTTGTGCCCTATAGGCACAAGGGAGCCATTCATACCCCTGTAGTGAGGAGAAATTCTCACTACATCTTTGGTGACACCCCTGGGTTGATCCCATAGGATCCCTGGGAAAAAATTTCAAGTTTTCAAGTTTTTTTTTTCCAGTTTTTACCCTAGTTTTCAGAAATCTTAGTTTAGATCTATTTAAATCTACTTTATTTCCTATTTATATCAGTGCTAAAGCCTCTCCTAGTATGAGCTGAGTCAGACTGACCCCAATACCAGTTACTGTCAGCCAGATTTGGCCCTGCATTACCAAACAACCCTGTTCCGGAGTAGGTCGCTCTTATCGGGGGAAAAGGTGAGACTGGGGTGCACTTAATCCCTAGGAAGGCATGCCCAGGGTGCACTTAATCCTCAAACAGGTGCAAATTCAGCCTAGGATCTCAAGTTGCAGCTATTTTGGCATTTTGTGCGACCCCCTCGCTCATTTCTGGAAAAATCTCACGGCCCCCTCGCGGGATTTGGTCAGAAATGTGTGACCTGTCACACAGAAGTTGTATTTGAGTTTAATTAATAGTAATTTTTAGTTTCATAGGACTTTTAGTGCGGCCCAACTGCCTCTGTCCACCATTGCAGGTCTCTTTTAATTCCATTTTTCATTTTCTGCAAATAAATCCATGCACAATGTGTATATGCTAAATCAATCATTAAGTCTTAATAAAATCAACTAGTATAACTAAAAGTAACATAAAATTATCCATATTGCTGCCCCCTTCCTCCTCTACCCAGTCATCAACCTCCTGGGTATTCTGGGATACGATGAAGGGAAAGCTCATATAGATTTAGGCACTCCATGGTATTTTTCCCAAACCACTAAAACCAGGTGACCTAGAAGGTAGAGGGGGTAGAGAAGGAGGGCTTCTCACAGAGCTAAGCGTCCTCCTTGTTGACCAACCTAGCACTTGGGAGGTGACCTGAGGATCTACGGATGGGCTTAGTTCCCATTGTGTTGAGATCCTAGCACCTTCTCTTGGTTGGAGAATAATATCACTAAGAGGTAGACATTTAGTTAGGCCAATAATTCAGGGTTAATCACCATATTTGCTTACAAATTTCTGTTTATGTTTGCATACAAAACCATGATATGAACTCTACCATGAATTAATAAACCATATTGCAAACCAAATACCATAACAAACAAGCAAACCAACACACCATACCAAATAATTAACCCAACTCAGTTCATGACGTTGAGTAAGCCTTAAAATTTACCAAATTTACACTAAGTTCAATCAATTATGTAGTCTTTGAGGACATAAGTCCCTGACTACTTCAACTGTGGGAAGTACTTGGTATTTTCCCAAAAAATCATTGTGAGGAGTACCACAGGAACCCCAAAGTAGCTGGCCGCTGAGAGGAATTGCCAAGCAAAACGGGCAACGACCCCTTCCGATTGAGTAGAAGCACCCATGAGGAACAAGCCAAGGACTGTCCTCTAGCAGTCTTGGTGGCCGAGAGACCACCTTCAGCTAATAGGAATCCATTGGAACTGGGGTCCAAATTTCATACCCACCAGTTTCATACACACAAGCAAACACAATTGATCCTCCACGATATTCCTCACGCCTAAGAGGCGAACCACCACCATTTGGAACACTCAATCGGCACCATCATAGCCGTTCTTAGTGATCTCCCACACCATCAGAGGGCCACACAGCCTCTAATTCTAATTTAGACCCATATCAGTTTGAACCAGACCTTCACACGGCACCATCAAGCCCCATGGCTAATGCGAACCTGGATCCATTTTCTATCCTAACCTTAGCAAGTGGACCCATGTCCACATCACAACCTATCACCCACAACGTGGCAAACAGTATACGCATAGTCATGCAAAATTTCATTAGCCAATTACCACCACCAATAGTGACCAGCCAAGCTGGCCCAGTGGTAACACATGGGGGCAGTGGCCCCTCCACACACATTGTCCCCCCTGCCACACAGGGGGGCAGTGCACTGACCACCCACATTGTCCCTACCGCCATACATGGAGGCAATGCCCTCGCTACCCATACCATCCCACCCACAACACTTGGGGGCATTGGCCCATCTGCCATGGTGCCACCACAAGCACCCCCAGCCATGTAGATGCATTATGCACCCACAAACCCCACCCCCATTGCGGCCCCATCCCACATCAACTTGGGGTCAAATCTACCCTTCATGGCTCTTCTGAACTTGCCTAAATTGGCCATATTAATGAATGACCCCATCCGCCACCAAGATTTTTGGCCACCCATGCCAACTAAGCTGCTATCAGACATCCTAAAGTTTTAAGGCAAAGCCAGGGAATGTTCCCAAAATCATATAATGACATTCCATCTATGGTTCTCATCCAACAGCATTGTAGAAGACTCCATAAAGCTAAGCTTGTTCCAACAGACCCTTACAGGTGCCACAGCCAAATGGTACATTGAGCTGCCACAAGCCAAGTACCTCGACTTCAACTCCCTAGCCTTCATGTTCCTATAGTATTTCCAAATCCCTGTCAGATATGACGAGGGGGATGAGATCCTGCTATCCTATCACCAAAACACCGCCACTCACATCATGGATCATATCCATAAGTGGCGGCAACGCCGTATCTTGTGTAATATCCAATTTGATGATAGGATCTTCTTGGATTGGTTCCTCAAGACTTTTCTCCTACCCATCACAAAGGATGTCGCATCTGAACATCCCCAATTTGAAGAAGAGGCCATACTGAAGGCACACCAATTTGACCTCATTTATGCCCAGTCGATATACTTGTATACTATCATTCCAGATGCTCCCCATCTAAGTACCTCCTACCACAACGCATCGGGGGCATCCCACACTGCGAATGGAATCATAGGGCCAGTGTCCCAATAACCATAGCCTCGACCGACACCACCTGCCATGGCACCACAACCAAGCAACACTGCTAATGTTGCTTACCAAAACCAAGCTCCAGACTATGCTAGAATGATGTCTCAGTTCGAAGCAACCACCTCTTATGCACAACCTGTACCACCACAGCAGGCTCAGGCCATGGCTTGGCCAACACAATAGTATGTAGGGAAAATGCCCACATTCATGGCACCACCACCCCCACAAATATACTATGCACAACCAGTGCAACAAGTTCAAGCCCTCGCCCCTGATCCACCCTCTCCACCCGCTCCGTTGGGACAAGTGTTCGCACAACAAAACTGTCCCAACCATCTTGCCCCCAACAATCAACAAGGGTAAGCTAGAAACAACTAGCCCCGCAACCAAGGCAATAACCAACCATAGGGAGGTGGTCAGCAACCAAACCCTCCCAACAATGCCACGGCTAACCGGCCAGCCCAAAACCCCCAAAGACAAAATGCACCAAGACGTAACTCTCTGTTGCACACAAAACAACCTTGTACACTCTGTGATGTTTATGGGGATTACACATTTGAGTGTCCCCTCATGGCTTGCGCTAAGTAGGCCATTCAAAATGAGGCCCAACAAGCCGCCAATTCCCCCACTCAAGCACAACCCAACCAGGCACCATAAGGACCTCCTCCCATGGTGCTTCAAAACCCACTACCAGTCCAAGGATTGGTGGAAAATGCTCCCCCTCCCTAGGACAATCCCAACGCTCCAGGGGCACCGCCCCCAGCTAAAATAGGTGTTCACCACCTGATGACCATGACCACTGAAAAGGTCAACTTACAGACTAGATGAAATCAGTACGGTACCACCACCTAACCTGCTGACTCATTAGCAGCATCCACATCTAAGACAACCAACCTACCTCTCCAGTTACCCCCATACACAGAATTTCCAATAACACCACAGCTAGAGCTGCAGTCCGCTATAGCATTGTGGACTATTTGGCCAAAATTCCAACTGCCATGTCCACTCTTGAGGTACTTAAAATGTGCCCAATGCAGTAGAAAGCCTTACTAGCTACTTTAGGGGCAGTAGACCCCTCCGATTCCAAGCTAATCACATTTGACATAGAGAATAGAGAGCCCCACATGCCCTCCACTATCGCCTTCCAAATATCGGTATCCATCCAGAACTTGGTTGGGTACTGATGCATAGTGGATGAGGGGGCATCCACTTGCGTCATGTCTACCTTGGTTTGGCAAAAGCTTGGATCACCGATTTTGCAATTGTCCTCCAAAACTATGGGGGCTTATGATGGACACCCCACTAAATCCCAAGGAATCCTCCCCCATGTCCCCATCACGTTATCCAAGAAGATAGTCTTGATCAACATCGAGGTCATCAATGCTCAACTGGATTACAACCTCCTCCTTGGGAGGAGTTACATGTACACCATGCGAGCTGTCGTGTCAACTGTCTTTCACCTCATGATGTTCCCCCATGAAGGGAATATTGTGATGGTTTACAAGCTCACCTACCATGATCCACAAGGGTTAATAGCACCTACCAACATTATCCCTACCATCACCACCATCGAGCCGCAAGGGGCAAGTGCACATGCTAACGTCATTCCTGCAACCAACACTATGGTTGAAAACACACCAGCATCCCCATCATTGAATGTGGGCCCTGGGTTGTTTACCGATCCCACCATGACAACTCCTTTCTCATTGGTGTCACCACCACTGATGCAAAAGAAAACTGCAGACTTGTGCATGGTCTCATCAAGCACTACTGCACCCAAACAACAAATGCAACCACAGCCCCAACCACAACCACATCATCGTCCACAACCACAATGCCAACAATAGCTGTAACATCACCTACAGCAGCAGCATTAAGCATAGCCACAACCACAACCTCATCCCCACATGCAACTAGCTGGGAGTTATGTGGGCTCATCTCCAATCCATACAATTCCCTTCCTCTTTCCCCAACCTGGTGTCATGAGCAAGCCAATCATGGCCACCTTAAGTCTACCCAACTTTACGTTGGGGATCCCGGTGTGGTATCTAGATCCACCAGCTCAACCAGCAATGCCCCAGGTTGTGTTAAATCTAGTGCAACCTATTGCGGTTGAGTCTCACCCCCCATCTAGTCCGCATTAGCCAACCACCACACCCACACCTGCACTGCCCCAACCCAAAAGGGATAGGGGAAAGAACACTAAATCCACCGCAGAACCATGACAAGTCCCACCTTGTGTTGTCTGCGAACAATAGGGCCATCCAATTTAGAATTGCCCTAAAATCCCAGTGATCCATGCGCATCTGGATGCCATGGATATGAATGAAAACATTCCCGTGGTTGAACTCCCAACCGCGCCACTAGTCAAGAACAAGGCATTGAGGACAAACCATGCTTGTGCCCTTTGTAGCTTGTATGGACATTACTCCCACCATTGCCAAGACTTGCCTGAATTTCGAATGGCTTTTGCTGACCTCTGTCACCATTCCCTTGAGTCTAAGATCACCTTGATTGAAGAAGTTCACCCATCGCCACCTCCTTTGTCCGACACCATGTCCATTTACATGATGTCTAGTTCCCTCGACCAGCTCATCCCCATCTCCAATGACGGTCCATTAGACCTGTCACTTCATTAATTCAACAACGATAAGGAGATACTTGAAGCTTTGACTGCCTTGGAATACCCATGGGACGACATGCACCATCGCTCGTTCTTCCTCCTGGAAGAGCTGGTGTTGCAGTCTGACCAGTTTTCTGTGGAGACCAAAGATCTCATCCATGGGAAGGTTAACTGGTTCAAGAACCCAATCCCAACACTATATGCCTTCGAAGAAGGGAACATGGTGAACATTTCACCAACAATTAATATTGACATCTCAACCAACTCCGATATTGTTGAGGAAATCATGCTGGGGGCATCTTGTTCCCCGAAAGAGGTCGATTCCTACACCGCTCTCTTCCAAGAATTCCATGACATCTTCACCTGGTCATACACTGAAATGCATGGCTTAGATCTATCCATCATGGAACACCACATTGACACATGGCCTGATGTGGCACCCGTCCACCAGAAGCAATGGCCCATCCATCCATCCAATGTGGCTGTGGTGAAAGCCAAGATAGAGAAGCTGCACATAGCCAGCTTCATTTATCCCATTACATACACAACTTCGGTTTATAATCTTGTTCCCATGAATAAAAAATAGGGTACCATTCGCGTTTGCACATACTTCCATGATCTTAATGGGGCATGTCCCAAAGACAACTACCCCACACCGTTCATTGACCAGATCATCGATGCATGTGCCAGACACGAAGCCTTTTCCTTCATGGATGGTTTTTCTGGGTACAACCAAATCCAAATCCAGAAAGAAGACCATTACAAAATGGTATTCACAACCCCATGGGGCACATTCACCTACCGAGTCAGGCCCTTTGGCCTCAAAAATGCTAGAGCCACCTTCCAGCATTCCATGAAACACTGGTTCCATGATCTCACCCACATCATGTTGGTTTGTCTCGACAACCTCATCGCGTGGTCGCAAAGCCACACACAACACATAGATGAATTGTGACAAGTCCTAATAGGATGTTGCTAGTACAGGATCCTCTTGAACCCATTCAAGTATGTTTTCTGTGTCCACATGGGCCGTCTCCAAGGATTCATCGTGTCACACAAAGGAATGACAGCTGATCCTGGGAAAGTCCAAATGAATTTCCCCCTAACATCACCCCTTTGAGTGACAACATTCTAAATTGTATTATAGTCTTTTCATTTTTTGTTTTACACTTTTTTCCCTGATTGAGTCTTATGTATCATTTCCTCTCATTGATTTAGATGGAGCACATCTCAGATCGGTATATGGGATTCACAGATGGTACCCGAACCTCACCTCGGCTACATGGGTAATCTACTCCCCATCGCATGAGTTGATCCACATAGACGGAATATGCATGGGCACTACGATCAACAACCAGGCATAATATGATGGTGTCAATGGCCTCTTGGCTGCCACTCTACAATTAGGAATTCACCATCTCGATGTCTTCTTAGACTCCCAGCTACTTGTTTCTCAACTGAACAACCACTACCGAGCTCGCGATCCCTGCCTCTTTAGAAAGTACCTGTGCACTAAACACATGGTCAGAACATTTGAATCCATCACATTCACACATGTTCCCAGGAACCTCAATAGTGTCGCAGATCAAATGGTTAACAATATTCTAAATTGGCACATCCACAACAGCATATAGGAAACATACAACCATAACATCATGCATAATTTCTAAAAATACAGACACAGTGTAATAATACATCACATAGGCATTTGCATTCCACAAACATAATAAAAAGACTCACATAATAAAATCATAAAAGTGCATCCACGTTCGTAAAAATATATATATAGATATAAATCCATAAATTGGCATGTCCACAACATGTCCAATACAAAAATGAGAAGCCACATATGCTTTCTCAACAGGATATACATAAGTGACACAAAAACCCCTAAGTACACCTATGCACTAGGAACAACCCTAGAAGGCTACTAATCTGATTCAAACATTTGACTCGAACTCATCGTCTTCTGAAGAGGATGTAGCCTTTGCAAGAACACCACCTCTCACCTTCTGGAAAAAGTGCTCGCACGCCACTGCCATATTCCTCATCACGCCTATCAGCTCAGGAGGAAGATTGTGAACAACAGCAATAAAGTTAGTATTCAGGTGCTGCCAGCCAACATCTGACACTCCAGTAACTACCTCCTCCATGTACGGTACTAGTCCATCCATATCCCGCTACCGTCTATGAGAGTTCCCAGAAGGGGCTTCCACAGAAGCCGCCGTAGGAGGTACGGTAACAACCCACCTCCAATGCCCAGGTGGCAGGCAAGGACCAACATCTGCACACACAAGAAAGGACACCATCAATCCACATACATCAATATGAAAATCACTAACCAACTCAACTATACTATGCACAAATATGAACATAAAAACATCAAGCATACATACCAGCTGGTCCCCAAGCCTGACCAGGATGTTGGGGCTCTCAGGATCTCCCTGGAATTCCATACCTGCATATGGGTACTCCTTGATCACCACAGGCAGCTGGAGCCACTACTCCAACAACTCCTCTATGAATAAGTGGCCCGCTCTATCACCACCCTCACGAATCATCATCTGGCACCACCTATACATCCTCGGCTCCCACAGACCACTGTCCTCCACAACTCGATGAGGATGAAGTGTAGGTACTTTCTCAAAGAAGAAAGCAGATAGAAAGGAGCCAATGTAAAAACCAGTGCCACTAGTCTTCGACTTGTTCTGCTGATGCCAAACAGCCTGCAAGTACATCTAGCCCCATGCATAATATGTGCCACCAATGGCATTCTTGACTAACTATAGCTGACCACTAGAAATCTTATGGCTCCCCGTGGTACCCAAGATGCGCTGCGGTAAGGTCCCCACCGCCTGTGTGGACAACTCCTCGATGTCACACATCAGGATGTAAGAACCATGCACATACACTGTAGCATAACAATGCTGCTCACATAAATCCTCTAATGTCTCCGCTCGAGATAGTATAGGTGCCAAGTCACCAACTACTCCCAATATTGGGAGCCCAGTAATGAAATACAGATCCTCCAGTGTAATCTCAATACGCTGGCCCTGGAAGAGGAACACCTCCTCAGTAACATCCCAGAAACTTATCAGAGTTTGCATCAGCAAACCCAAGCTCTGCATAAGTGGAATCCTCATAAACTTTAGTAACCCATAGAGGGCTAGTGTATATATAACACCCCCATCTTGTAATGATGCATCTTTGATTGAATTGCAGTCTCTCTCCCTCCATTTGATCTCCACCATCCTGCACAAGGAAAAAACCCTGATGTCAGACATCCCCATCATCAAAAAACCACCCAAAGGAAGCTAGGGTGCACTTATCTGAGCAAAAGGAGCACCCAGGGCACTCATAATGGCCCAACAGGTGCACCCATGGCACACCTTTCCCTTCAAAATGAGCGACCTGGCACACAACAAACCCCAAACAGCTCATGGGGGGCCTCCAGGTGGTCAAATTCAGTAAATAAGCCATCAAAATGAAGAGGTTCAGTGAGAGCTTTTACCTGCAAGTCACGGCTCGTGAAACCATTGATCGGATCAAGAGAAATCAACAAATGAAGTATTAGGGCCCACATCTCCAACTCCATAATGAACAGTGACAATGACACTTCACCATGTTGACCCTCCCCTTTTATAGGCCCCATTTGACCTAATTTCTTTCGATCGACATAACAAGACCATACAGACTCCGTTTGAGACACCGTTCATGCCACTAGTTTCAGAATTTTTCCCTCTATCTAGCCATGAGATCATTGTCTCACATTTAAAAATTCAATTTCAGGACCGTTTCCCACAAGTCACCTTGATTCACGAGCCATGACATGACGATGCGAGTGTCTACGGACCAGTACTCGTATCACACTGCCCGACCGCTACTCATACAAGCTATCAGGCCACTGCCCATTAAGGATTGTACTATAATTTTACTTTTTGTATTTATAATTGTCTTTTTCACCACACCTTATGCGGACATCTGGACCACCGTCCACAAAACCCTTTGTTTTTCTTCCATATATTTAACATAGAAGTGTCCTTGGGCCGCTGCCCATTAAGAAATGTAATTTTAGCTTTTATTTTGTATTTTTAACACATAGATTGTATTTTCTTTTCACCACACCTTACGCAGACATCTGGACCATCGTCCACAAAACCCTTTGTTTTTCTTCCATGTATTTGACATAGAAGTGTCCTCGGGTCGCTTCCGGTTAAGGAATGTAATTTTAGCTTTTATTTTTATTTTTAACACATAGATTGTCTTTTTTGTTTACTGCACCTTATGCAGACCTTTGGACCACTGTCCACAAAACAATTTCTTTTCTTGCATGTATTTGGCATATAAATGCCTCTGGACTTGTACTTATATTGCATGTAGTCAATTGCTTCCACCGCAACACACACACACACGCTCTCCTGACCTCTGTTCGAGAGCCACCTCAGTTTGCATGCCTCTGCCGCACCGTCTCGCAGGCCTCTTCCACGATATATCCCATGCATGTATTGGTATGTTTGAGAGCCTTCTACTCCTTCCATACTATGTGGATGACCTTTGGACCTCTGTCCACCATCCTAACATGGGGCACTTCTCATGCCACCACAGTCGATTGACCACATTGAAGTTTCATTTAAGCTCTTTTCTGACTCCTTAAAATAATGAAAAGATTGCCGAGTGCAGCTGCTTCCTTTCCCACTTGCTAAATTATAGGAAAGGGCATCTACACCGTCTCATTTACCTCCTTTTTTGGACCATGTAGACCGTTTAATGAAAAGGACCTCCTTGGCACACTCAAGCAAAGACCATTCCCCTCTGCATACTTTTGTGCTTTCTCGGGTAGAGGGGTCAGACTTCACGAAAAATCTCACCATCGATTGTCGTTAAGCTCTTTTCCAGCTATCTCAACAAGAAAATATCACCGAGCAAACTTGGTTTCGTTCATGCTTGTAAAAGTATTTGAATGACCATCAAGTTAGTATAGGTTTAACCTTTTCCGACCTGATTGGACTACCAACGGTAAAGAAGTCTCTCATCCCCTCTAGGATGGGCAAGCTCTCCTATGTATACTTTTATCCTTTTTCAGGCACAAGAGACTACCAATGAAAAAGAGCCCCCACTGGAGTCTTCTTCGTGCTTTCAGACTCTCTAAAATTTAAAGCACCATCGAGCACTTACCCTCTCGGGCTCGCAAAAATCCATGAGATCGTACCACAATGGTGTCCCTAGACACCACCCCATAGAAAATAGTTTGGCAGCATCCCCACATTGGGTTGCCTTTGTTCAAAGTACTCTGCAATGTGTCTTCCTTGGATCCCATCAGTATCAAAAGTGTCCACCTTCTCCAAGTATTTCCCATCTGTAGCGACATTCCTGGTATTACAGATATGATCCCATTCCCATGAGTCAAGTTTCATTTGCTTCCTAGTCCGCCCTGCCATCATACTCTGAACAAAGGAAGTTTGAGTCTCCCACTCCCCCCTGCCCCTGTTCATTTTTTTCCCTTCCCTCCCCTCCCCTCCCCCCCAATTCAGTGAGTCAGTCTGCAGATTGCTTCACATCTTTCGGTTATCCCTCGTGCTCCTGGTCAAGGAAACATTATTGCGTTGACTAGGGGTAGGTCTCCCTCTGTTAACGCCAACACACATATACCAGAGGATAGACCCAAAGGTCCCTGTACCTTGGTTTCATTAACATCATTGATGAGTTCCTTGGAACACTTGAGAGGAGTCCTTACTGCCTCTTGGGATGGTTGCTTCTCACGTGCTCGACTTCAACTCCATCATCGCACCATTGAGATTCGTACAGGGTTTGTTCTACACAGTACTTGGTTGAAGACCCCGGATGTCACTTGACTCTAGCACATTGGTGAGTCCACTTGAGGGACCTAAACAGGTTATGTCCCTTGTGATTTTCGGGTTGCATTGGAGACAGTGATCAAAATCCCCAGCAGTGCTTCAATACACCTTTGTGATTGATGCAGCATACTTGTACCACAGAGACTCTGACTCTCAATCAATGAGTCCATACAGCTATGTACTATTCCAGATCTAGCAAATCATCAGTCATGAAGATGTAGTATTCCATGAGAATGCCATGGGTCCAATGTACTAGATCAATATTGTATTCAACCTCACATGAGAGGCAACCATCATTGTAACATCAGTTGTATATGATCGGCTCTTGTATTTTAGAGCATAGATCAAATGATTCTTTTGACATTGTCATGAGAATGGGGATTCCCACCTTGTCCATATACATGTCACACATTTATTGTATCTCACCCATTGATGGGAACCAAATTAATACAAAAACCAAAAGCCACCATGCCCCAGCCCAGGAAACACCACCTCTTGACAGTAAATCCTATGATGTCCATTGGCCATATGTTGAGCTCCTACCCTCACACATTAGGGGGCAATCTGTTAACCCAAAAATCCCCCACACAGCTCTCAATGTCCTACACCACCCAAGGACACCATCTCACAACAATCATTTCACTCCATAAGGCCTTCCATTTGACCCCCACACCTCCAAAAGAGCCCAAGGATGAAGAAAAGGGCTAAAACCCCCAAAAAAGATCCCAAAATAGAACCCCATGAGATAAATCCCTCAAAAAGGGGCTAAAACCATGAAAGGGGCTAAATCCCTGACCAAGGGCTTAAAACCCTAAAATCCCTTGGAAAAACTATAAAAGGAGGGTGGGGGGTCACTCTCAAAACACTCCTCACTTGCCTATTGTTATGCTGCCCATGGATGCTTTGAGACCTCATGCTCTCAAACCACCCACTCTCCCTCTCCTCCATTTCCATTTCTCCAAGCCATTGTTTCCCAACCAAGAGAGAGGTGCTCCCATGAGCTAGGGAATGGTGGCCCATTTCCACCTAAGTGAGGTATAATCTCTTTTTATGCTTGTTTTATTTATTTTTACTTTCTAACCCTCATCTCTGTTTGCAGGTTTTTCATTGACATTGTTTGCAGGTTTAGTAGCTTAGGTTTATTTTGCAGGTTTTGGGGGTGGAACCCTAACCCACTGTGTGCAGAGGGGTTCAACAATGCTCCATGTTCGAGTAGGGTCCCACAGCTATAGGAAAAACTGCTGTTTTGGAACAAGTAAGTCAAAGGTAATAGTACCTGAGCGACCAAGAGAAGAAAGCTCAACCACTGCACTTAAGGCAGTGACAAAGATAAGAGGGCTCAGCTACCCTCATAAAGGAAAAGGAGCAACGAGGACAAGGTATTGAAGGCAAAGGACAGAAGAGGAAACAGCTCCAATACCCATGGTCAGTGCCAGGAAGCGTGGAAGACTGCAGGAAGTTGTGGTGTGACAGAATGCAGTAGCTCGAGTACAGATAGACCAACTATCACAGTTAAGGTTTTTGGGTTACTGTTGGTAGAGGCCCACAGTGTTGTAATGGTGAGACCTTCGGGCCGCCTATAAAGGGATGTATTTTGTATTATAAAAGGTTAGCTAGTTAGTCAGTTAGCTCATTAGCTATTCAGATAGTCGATGATCTGTTAGCTTATAGATCTTTGTATTATAGAAGAGCTGAGCTTTGGTTCTGTTATTCAGTCTCTAATATCTTACTGTAACCAATAGCTGGCTCCTAGAGTATGTATGTAACAATCCACAGGGATTGAGAGAGAGAGAGAGGAAGAGTATATTGTCAAAGAAGAAATATAAGAAGAGAAGAGGTCTAAGAGAGAAGGGCTCCTAGGTGGTGTGCGCGGAGTTACCCAGAAGATCTCAGCTGCATATGAGGTTGCAGCGGAACTGTGTTTACTCTCCCAAGTTATACTATATAAACCAATTCCCGTGGACGTAGTTTCTACCCTGGAAGTGAACCACGTAAAATCAGTGTGTTATATGATTATTTTATGTGATTGTGCTTTACTTAGTTGTTATCTATTATTTGTTACATGAATGCCGTATATCAGTTAGTAAATGTCTGTATGTTCTCATTCAGTTACAGCATTATAGAAAGTTAAAGGCAAGTTTAAATGTAGAAAGTTTCTGCCTAGGAGTTTCACACAGTAATAGTCACTCTGTTAAGTGCTTCCAGTATACTTATTCAGTAAGTTAAGTAGAGCGATGTGAGTGTGTTGAACCGTGAAGTTTGTGTAAGGTTGTTTAACACCCTGTTGGAGGTTAGACGAGTTATTCCTCCTAGTGAGAAACCCTTTGGACCTTGAGAGTCATTTTGGGCCGTACTATAGGAGATATTGCATTGACAGAAGGAGATATCGCATCGACAGAGGAGCCGTGGTGCGAGATATCATGGATAGTGAGAACCGCAGAGGGGAGAGTTTGCACATCATCTTAGTCGCTGCGATGCGATAGGAGTCCTCCCCCTATCCAAGTCTGTGAGGAAGGGAGAACTGCGACTCGTAGGAAGATCTCACTGGTTAAGAAGAGCTGCGAGACACCAGGATGCTACAGAACCTGGTTAAGGACACTTGAGTCTTTATCCAACCCATCTAAGATCACTTCGGGTGAGACTTCAGGCCACTCTACGGTCTGTTGCCGAAAGGGCCAATGAGTTAGGGGTGTTGTTGGTACATTATAAGTAAACCTGGGTCTGCCCATAGTAACCAACAAATGGTTCCATTGCCAGTTTTGAACAAACTAAGAGCTAATGTTATATTGGCATCCTACTAAAGAAGAACTCAACCAGTGGGTTGAGTCTACAGAAAGAGAATTTGCTGTGATAGAAAACAAGAGTCCTACGTTGAGTACAGAGGACTGGTTACAAAAACATATCTTCACTGATATACATACGATATTTTTTGCGACCTATGGAAATGCGTTGTACGACTGGTTATCAAAGTTGACTGATCAGCATATATTCAAGAAGAAAAGGAACATTGTCTAGACACCAGAGCTGATTCAGACTGTCAGGAGCAATGATAATCCCATTTCACGAGCAGTGGACTTCTGGCTTACGAGTGTGCTAGAAGGCTTCATCACGGAGTTTGCAGTCGAACAGAGAAAAAGCTTCAGCGAAGCCGAGCGGTACTTCTTCAAAGGATATCGTGGTAAGTACTTGAACTCTTTAAAGTTGTCCGTTAAGATGCTATTACATGAAAAAGGAGTCTCGATATATATTCAGATGTATAAGTTCAGTAAGTGTAATGTCATAAGAGTTTGAGAGTGACTTTGATGAACTTGGACGTACACATAGTGGAAATAAATATAAAGTAGATTTCAGATCTTTTGTCTTTGAAAATAGTTCAGACAATACTAGAGAACAGAGTCACAGTAATACAGAAAGAACAGAAGGGGGTATCCCTTACCATCCTTACACCCCACAAAAATCAATCGAGACTCAGAATAATCCCATAGGAACTCCATCTAGTAGCTCACATACAATACATACTACTGCTACATCACCTATATCTACACCACCGAGTGGTAGTAACACAACAAATCAGCATCCACTACGTAGAAATAGAATGGGGGATGATATGAAGCTACCTACCTTTAAGGGTACAGGGGCAGAAGACCCAAAGCAGCATTGGTTTCTATGTGAAGCTGTGTGGACCATTAAAGGGCTCCAAGATGATAATATTAAAATTGTACAGTTGGTCACCACACTTAGTGAATGAGCCTTAACATGGTATATAAAGTATACCTCAGTGGTACCTAGAACGATCGTACAGATTAGGACCACCATGATCAAAGAATTTAAGAAACCTAAGTCTGAGTCATAGTGCATTACAGAGCTCAAAGACATTAAATAGTCACCTAGAGAGTCAGTATGTGACTTTGATCAGAAATTCAAAGCCCTTATAGACCAAGTTAGCTTTGAGTTTGCGCCGGAGTAGCACAAGGAATGGTTTATTGCAGCACTGCTCCCCCACATCAGACTGCCACTGATGCAGCAGAAACTCCAGATGTAGGATGATGTGTTGGAGATGGCAATGAAACTAGAGGCATCACCTCTAGCTGAGACCAGTACAGGTATGACAAACCTACAGAACCAGTTAGCTAATCTCACCTTACAGATGCATGAGATTAAGAAAGGAAAAGAGATTGCACAAGAAATATGGTGTATAAAGTGTAAAGCACAAGGCCATACTAAAGATAATTGTCTAGTATTTTTTGAATATATAGCAAGTGGGGCTCCTAACCCCTTAGCATAGATGCAAGGGTCGTGGTGTGAACTATGCAGAACAAGAGGACACCCACCTCAGCAATGCCCTTTACTTCAGAAGTATGTACAGACACCTAAGAACTTATACTATAACTTCTGTAAGTCCGTAGGACATGATGAACATAATTGTAGAGCTTATGATCTCATGGTCGAGAGAAAACATGACTTATACAGAGTCCAATCAGAGACACCAGGTCCAGCAGCAGGACCACAGCAGGAATTGGCTCATGGTGGATGAGGAGGAGGATTCAGAGGATGAGGCCGTGGAGGAGGCTTTGGCCATGGTGAAGGATTTGGCCGTGGTCGTGGACCGATCACTTGCTACAACTATGGAGTTATAGGACATTATGCTAGGGATTTCCAGAGCCCTACTACCACATGTAACTATTGTAAATCTTATAATCACACTATAGAAGAATGTCCTACCTTGAAAGCCAATATCAGAGAACCTAAGCCAACAGTAAACCAGAACATTTAGCTTATTGCTGCTGAGCAGAAGGAACAAGAACTAAGAGTCAACATTGTGACTCGCAGCGGTGCTTCCACCAGTGGGACATGGGCGGATACTGAAAAGACCACAGGTCCGGAGTGGGTGCACAAAGCCACTACTAAATCAACACCACTCGACCTGCAGAAGAATAAAGAGACATTTCAGGAAGCTAAAAATTTCTTTAATGACCCTACGCAATCAGGATCGTAGGTACAACTATCTAGGGGCACACTCCAGCAAACACCATGTGGCGTTAGCCCTATTCATATATTATAGGCTACCACATCGGGAAGGTGCGGTGAGGATGAGTCAACAGGAAGTGTACAATCCTTCCTGCGGAGTTGCTTAAAACTCATGAGAAATGAGAAAGCTATCAGAGAGCTTCAGTGCATCATAGATCAGTTTCAGCCATCTTCTTCCGTGAGCAGTGCATAGTGTGCTGTTCATAGTATTATGGGATATATAAGAACATGAAGAGAGATGCGACTCACAGCATAAGTTGGAGAATTTGAAATGGATGAGGTAATCCTAGATTTAGGATCAGAGGTAAATGTTCTGACTAAGTAGACATGGGAACAAATAGGTAGCCCTAAGTTAGCCAGATCACCTATCCATCTGAGACTAGCCAATCACCAGCGGGTATCGCCACTGGGTCGATTACCGCAGGTGCCAGTTGACATTGAGGGAGTTCGCAGCTTCGTGGAATTTGAAGTTATTGAAATCATTGGTGATAGTAGATCGTACACAGCACAATTGGTAACATGGCTGTTATCGATTTAAAGAAGAGACAGATGACCTTCGAGGATAATCAGATTCGGGTCATCGCACCATTGGATCCTTTTCAGGGTCCTAGATATATTGAACCTATCCGAGCAGAGGATGAGGCATGTAATATGGAGAGCCTCTATTAGATGACGACCAATCAGAGTGACTACATCAATCCAACTGTAGAAGGGAACATTCGTTGGCGATGCGACATCTCATGCGCATCATACTCGGATGTTGGCCTAGAGAACTGGTAGAACAGACTTTACGAAGTCTCAGCTCACAGATGTGCGTTTATGACTAAGTCACTGCGATGGATTGGCGTAGAGATTAAGGATACTCCATCGTTTGATGGCTTAACAGACGTCAATGATTTTTTAAAGTAGTTTGAACAAGAAATCCCTCAGCAGCAAAGGATGTCAGTGATTGACCTTGCAGTAAGAGCCACACCTGCAAGATGGTGGCAGGAACATAGAGAACATATTGCATCATGGGATGACTTCAAGATATTGATGACAATCAGGTTTTCTAATAACAAGGAGTATCTATAGCAGAGGTACATAGAAGAAAGTGACCCCAGGTCACATATTGAAATGTGTGAACAAAATTGGTCAGACATTCCAGAGGATGAATGGGTTCATCTATTCATTCATACTTTAGACCAAATTCCAAAGAAATGGTACACTAAGACCGAGTTGCATAGAGGAACCATTACATGGCCACTTATGATAGACACCTTTGAACTCACTTTTGCTTTTGAATCTAAATATCCAAGTATCGATCAGGCTCTAGACATCATAAATACTAAGGTATTTGAGGACTGTACCCTATCAGTACATACTCAACCCGAGTGGGCCATCCAGTTAGAATATGCACTTGAGTGTTATAACTTCATCATAGCAGAACCAGAGGATGAGGATGAGGATCCTCGCAGCATCAACATTCCAGAGTCAGAAGGGACTCGTGATGTTGATGGACCGAAGTTATATATTCTAGCTATCACAGACCCCATCAAGATTAAAAAGATCAATATTGGCACAGACACAGAACCAAATCTTGCCTCTATTGGAGACTATTGGGATGATGAAACGGTAGCACACATTGCATATCTGTTACACGACTATCAGGACTTATTCCCCACTAAGTTTATAGAAATGAAGGGAATAATAGGAGATCTGGGATTAATGAGGATACCATTGAAAGAGGATGCTAGGCCAGTCAAACAGAATCCATATAGATTAAATCTGCGGTATAAATAAAAAGTTAAGGATGAGATCGATAAGATGCTAGCAACAGCATCATTGAGCCCGTAGAAGAAAGCGAATGGGTTATTCCAATGGTCATGCAAGAAAAGAAAACCAAAGGAGAAATCATAATTTGTGTCGATCTGCGTAAACTCAATGATGCATCACTTCATGACCCGTTCTCGACACCGTTTACTGATGAAGTGTTAGACAATGTGGGAGGACAGGAGGTCTACTCCTTCACTGATGGCCTTTCAGGCTATCACCAGATCAGAATCCATCCAGAAGATCGATATAAGACCACTTTTGTGACAGAATGGGGCTCATTCCAGTATACGGTAATGCCTTTTGGTCTTAAAAATGCACCAGCTATCTTTTCAAGAGTAGTAGTTGTTGTATTTAAAGAATACATCCATAAATTCCTAGAGGTTTATTTTGATGACTGGACTGTATTTGGATTAATCGACAAGCACATAGGAGATTTAAGACTGATGTTAGAGAAATGTAGGTAGTACTAGATTTCTCTGAACTTGAAAAAATGTATATTTTGTGCACCATTTGGTATTTTGTTGGGTCACATTGTTTGTAGACAAGGCTTGATGGTAGATCCTGCAAAGATTGCCATCATTGTAAATCTTCCAGCACCCAACTCAGTCAAGCAATTAAGGACAGTACTTGGTCATACCGGGTACTATAGAAAGTTCATCAAGGGTTATGCAAAGATCACAGCACCGATGGAAAAGATGTTAAAAAAAGATGCCAAATTCCTATGGAATGAGGAATGCCAGAAAATATAGACACTCTTAAAGAGAACATGGTTACAACACCCATATTAGTATTTCCAGACTGGACCAAGCCATTTCATGTACATGTGGATGCATTTGGCATCGTACTGGGGATCGTCTTAACCCAGCCAGGAGAAGGGGGTATCGATCACCCTATCGCATACTCAAGCAGAAAGTTATCCACTGCAGAAAAGAACTACACCACTACAGAGAGAGAAGGTTTAGCTATGGTGTATGCTCTACAGAAGTTTAGGCACTACCTGTTGGGTGCCTCATTCAAGATGTTTACTGACCATTCCGCTTTAAAGTACTTGGTCGATAAGCCAGTGTTAGGGGGAAGAATCTGTAGATGGTTACTCCTGTTTCAGGAGTATTATTTTGAAATCATTGTAAAACCAGGAATATTAAATGCTGGACCTAATCATCTGTCGTGGATAGACTCAGGAGAAGAACCAAGTAACCTAGAGGACAATTTGCTAGATGTGCAATTGTTTGCTATTCAGATAGCAGATGAGTACTACGCTAATATCATTCAATTTCTCACCACAGGATGGGCACCTGTTGAGTTTACTAAGCATCAAAAGAAACAACTAGTTGTTAAAACAATAGACTTCACATTGATCGCAGGGCACTTATACAAGTTAGGTCCAGATGAAGTCCTGCACAGATGCGTTATGCCGCATGAGAAAGAGGCCATTATCAGAGAAGCACACTCAGGTGTCGCAGTAGGTCTTTTCGTAGGAAAGCCGACTGCTCAGAAAATCTTAGCTGCAGGATTATGGTGGCCTACTTTACACAAAGATACTAAGGAGTTTTGCAGATGCTGCGATATTTGCCAGAGGGTAGGAAAACCTTCGCGAAGAGATGAGATGTCGCTGCGACCACAGATCACACTGCGCACATTTGACAAATGGGCTATATATTTTGTGGGTCCTATCAACCCACCAAGAGAACGAACAGGTGCGAGATACATCATCACAGGAACAAAATACCTCACCATATGGGCAGAGGTGAAAGCGGTAAGGAATTGTGATGCTGCTACAGCTGCACAGTTCATTTTTGAAAGCATCATCAGTAGATTTGGATGTCCAGTAATTTTGATGAGCGATCAAGGCACACATTTTTTGAATCGCACTATTGAAGCCTTGACAGAGGAATTCCAGATACAACACCATAAGAGCATGCCCTACCACCCACAAGCTAATGGTACGGTAGAGGCCTTTAACAAGATTCTAGAAAATGCTCTTACTAAGGTCTATAATAGCCAAAGAAATGATTGGGACCTCAGGGTTAACGCTGTATTATGGCCTTATAGGACTACATGGAAGAAAATTACAGGGCACACACCTTTAAGCTTGGTGTATGGACAAGAGGCTGTTATGCTTATGGAATATATTATTCCCAGTTTAAGAATTGCTCAAATCACCGGGATGGTTGTAACAGACATGATGAATGAAAGACTAGCGCAACTGCTTTCCTTAGAGGAAGACAGATTCATCGTAGGGTTCCATCAAAAAGTGCAGAAGGCACGAGAAAAATCTTGGCATGACAGGCACATTAAGAGTAAGACTTTTCAGACAGGAGACCTAGTGCTCCTTTATGACAGTAAGTTTATTAAGTTTCCAGGAAAGTTCAAGATGTATTGGTTGGGGCCATATCAGATTTAGAAAGTCACAGAAGGAGGTGTTGTTCAACTCAGCAAACTAAATGGGGAGCTTCTTCCCACGTTGATTAATGACAGCAAGCTCAAGCTCTATAGTGATAGCCACCCCACCTCTCAGGCCTAACTCAGACAGTGTATGAGTGTGCAGATGCCCAGTGTAGTTGAAAGGAGGCATCGCACCGGGACTTAGTCTACACCGACAAATATTCTAAGTACAAGGAATCACATAAGGATGGTTCATTTTGTGCAAGTCATAGGACGCTTGCAGGAAAAAAAAATGTGGAAGGAGCTCTTGCAAAGATGTGGAAGACAACAGAGATGAACCGGTTGCAACAGGAAGAGCAGCGGTTGAGAGCAAAAGAGATATGACTCAATAACCTACTTAATCCCTATCAGGAACAAATAGCAGAGCTAATCGACACAGTTGAGCAGAAGGTTAAGGAGTTCACTACCAGCAGAAGTGAAATTGAAGTTATAGAAGACTCAAGCATCAGTCAAGCTATGCTTGAAATGACACAAGAGTGTGTTTAAGTTATGGAGAAAGAAGTCGCAGGACTTCGACAGAGATTTACAAGGACTTCGCAGGAAGCCAAGGTAAAGCTACAGTAGGAGAAGCCAGTTGTTAGTGGCTCAGGGGCGAGCCACAAGTAATTGTTAGGGGACTGTTGGACTAGGGTCCCGCAGCTACAGAAAAAGCTACTGTTTTGGAACGAGTAAGTCAAAGATAATAGTACCTAAGCGACCGAGAGAAGAAAGCTCAACCACTGCACTTAAGGCATTGCCGAAGACAAGAGGGCTCAGCTACCCTCATAAAGGAAAAGGAGCAATGAGGCCAAGGTATTGAAGGCAAAGGACATAAGAGGAAGTGGTGCCAGTACCCACGGTCAGCTCTGGGATGCATGGAAGACTACAGGAAGCTGTGGTGTGACGAAAAGTGGCAGTTCGAGTACAGATAGACCGACTGTTACAGTTAGGGTTTTTGGGTTACTATTGGGAGAGGCCCACAGTGTTGTAATGGCGAGACCTTCAGGCCACCTATAAAGGGATGTATTTTGTATTGTAAAAGTTTAGCTAGTTAGTCAGTTAGCTCATTAGCTATTCAGATAGTCGATGATCTGTTAGCTTATAGATCTTTGTATTATAGAAGAGCCGAGCTCTGGTTCTGTTATTTAGTTTGTAATATCTTACTGTAACCAGTAGCTGACTCCTAGAGTATGTATGTAACAATCCACAAGGATTGAGAGAGAGAGAGGAAGAGTATATTGTAAGAGAAGCAATATAAGAAGAGAAGAGGTCTAAGAGAGAAGGGCTCCTAGGAGGTGTGCATGGAGTTACCCAGAAGATCTCAGCTGCATATGAGGTTTCCGCGAAACTGTGTTTACTCTCCCAAGTTATACTATACAAACCAGTTCCCTTGGACGTAGCTTCTACCCTGGAAGTGAACCACGTAAAATCAGTGTGTTATATGATTATTTCATGTGATTGTGCTTTACTTAGTTGTTATTTGTTATCTGTTACATGAATGTCGTATATCAGTTAGTAAATGTCTATATGTTCTCATTCAGTTACATCATTATAGAAAGTTAAAGGCAAGTTTAAATGTAACAAGTGTCTGCCTGGGAGTTTCACACAGTAATAGTCACTTTGTTAAGTGCTTCCGGTATACTTATTCAGTAAGTTAAGTAGAGCGATGTGAGTGTGTTGAACCGTGAAGTTTGTGTAAGGTTGTTTAACACCCTGTTGGAGGTTAGTTGAGTTATTCCTCCTAGTGAGAAACCCTTTGGACCTTGAGAGTCATTTTGGGCCGTACTATAGGAGATATTGCATTGACAGAAGGAGATATCTCATCGACAGAGGAGCCGTGGTGTGAGATATCATGGATAGTGAGAACCGCAGAGGGGAGAGTTTGCACATCGTCTTAGTCACTGCGATGCGATAGGAGTCCTCCCCCTGTCCAAGTCTGTGAGGAAGGGAGAACTGCGACTCGTAGGAAGATCTCACTGGTTAAGAAGAGCCGCGAGACACCAGGATGCTACAGAACCTGGTTAAGGACACTTGAGTCTTTAGCCAACCCATCTAAGATCACTTCGGGTGAGACTTCAGGCCGCTCTACGGTCTGTTGCTGAAAGGGCCAATGAGTTAGGGGTGTTGTTGGTACATTATAAGTAAACCTCTTCTTTATTTTTCTGTCACTATCTATTAGATTCAGTTTACTATTGTAGCCATTTGCTTAGATTAGCTTAGTTTCAATTCGCAGCTCTGTTTATGTCATTTTTACATTCCATTTTTTACTGTTTTCAAAGGGTAGGAACCTACCCTTGTGCCCTATAGGCACAAGGGAGCCATTCCTGCCCCTGTAGTGAGGATAAATTCTCACTACAGGGGTAGGGGGAGTGCAGTAGACTCAAACTTCCTTTGTTCAGAGTATGACGGCAGGGCAGACCAGGAAGCAAATGAAACTGACTCATAGGAATCAGATCATAACTGTAATACTGGGAATGTCATTGTAGATGGGAAATACTTGGGGGAGGTGGACACTTTTGATATTGATGGGATCCAAGGAAGACACATTGCAGAGTACTCTGAACAAAGGTGACCCAAAGTGGGAATGCTTCCAAACTATTATCTGTGGGGTGGTGTCTAGAGACACCATTGTGGTACGATCTCATGGATTTTTGGTGAGCCTATGAAAGTAAATGCTCAATGGTGCTTTCAATTTTAGAGAGCCTGAAAGCATGAAGAAGACTCCAGTGGGGGATCTTTTTCATTGGTAGTGTCTTGTGCCCAAAAAAGAATAAAAGTATACATAGGAGAGCTCGCCCATCCTGTAGGGGATGAGAGACTTTTTCACCGTTGGTAGTCCAATCAGGCCGAAAAAGGTTAAACCTATATTGACTGGACAGTCATTTAGATACTTTTACAAGCATGAACAAAACCAATTTTGCTCGGCAATTTTTTCTTGATGACAAGGATAGAAAAGAGCTTACTGACAACCCATGGTGAGCTTTTTTATAAAGTTAGGCCCCTCTACCCGAGAAAGCATAAAAGTATGTAGAGGGGAATGGTTTTGGCTTGAATATGCCAAGCTGGTCTTTTTCATTTGATGGTCTACATGGTTCACAAAAGGAGGTAAATGAGATGATGTAGATGCCCTTTCCTATACTTTAACGAGCGGGGAAGGAAGCAGCTGCGCTCACCAATCTTATCATTCTTTTAGGAGTCAGAAAAGAGCTTAAAAGAAACTCTAATATGGTCAACTGATTTGCGGTGGCATAGGCAGTGCCCCATGTCGGGATGGTGGACAGTGGTCCAAAGGTCATCCACAGAGTATGGACAGAGTAGGTGGCTCTTAAACATACCAATACTTGGACAAGGTAGATTGCGGCATAGGCACGCAAGTCGGTGTGGTAGAGGCACGCAAACCGAGGTGTCTCTCAGACAGAGATCAAGAGAGCTAAGTGTGAGTTGTGGTGGATGGAATTGACTACATGTGATGTGAGTGCAAGTCCGGAGGTAGTTATATGCCAAATACATGCAAGAGAAATAATTTTTCTTCTAGACAATAGTCCAGAGATCCATGTAAAGTGCGGTGGATGAAGTAGACGACTATATGCTAAAATAAAAATGATGTTCCTTAACGGGCGGTGGCCTAAAAACCTGCATGAGTAGCAGTAGGAAAGAGTGATGCAAGTACAGGTCCGCAGACACTTGCATCACCATGCTGTGGCTCATAAATCGAGGTGACTTCCAGGAAGCGGCCCCAAAATTTATTTGTTAAAAATTAGACAATGGTCTCATAAGGAGATAGAGGATATAATTCTGAAACCAATGGTGTGAACAACATCTCAAACAAACTCCGTATGGTCCTATTGTGTCAAACGAGAGAAATTAGATCAAATAGGGCTTATATAAGGGTGGGGACCACTTTGTGAGGTGTCATTGTCACTGTTTACTGTAGAGTTGGATAGGTGGGCCCTAGATTTTCATTTGCTGATTTCTCCTGTTTCGACCGACAGTTTCAAGTTCCACGATTTTCAGGTAAGAGCTCTCTCCAAATCTATTCTTTTTGGTGGTTCGCATTCTACATTTGGTCACCCAGAGGTCCTCCATGAGCCTGTTGGGGTTTCATGGAGCCAAGTTGCACCTTTCGAGGGAAAAAGAGCAATCTGGTTGCACTTGTGGGGCATTTTTGAGTGACCTGGTCACTCATTTGCCCAAACATGTGTGACTTGGCCTCTACGTGACATTTTTTGATGAGCGTAGTGGCTGACATCTATGTTTTTATTATGTGGGATGGCTGAGATTAAGTGGCGAGAGAGAGACTATAAAGACCTCCAGGAGGCATCATTGTGGGACGGGAATGTGCATGATACATTGGCCCATTGTGGTTTACTGAAGTTCATGAGGATACCCCTCATGAAGAGCTTGCGTTTGTTGCTGCAAACGCTGGTGAGATTTTGGGATATTGAGGAGGAGGCCATCCTCTTCTAGGGCTAGCGTATTGAGCTCACACTGGCAGATGTGTACTTCCTGATTTGGCTCCCTATGTTGGGAGTTGTTGGTGACTTGGCATCTATGCTGTCTCAGGGGGAGACATTGGAGGAGCTATGTGATAGGCACTGTTACGCTACTATGTATGTGCATGGCTCCCATATCTTGATGTGTGACATTGAGGACCTGTCAACACGGGTGGTGGTGACATTACAACTACGTATCTTGGGTTCCACGGGGAGCCACAAGATATCTTGAGGGAAGCTTCAGTTGGTAGAGCGTGCTATGGGGGGCACGTACTATGGATGGGCCTAGATGTATCTTCAAGTTGTTCAGTTTCAGCTTAACAATGTGAAGGCATCTGGGGTAGGATTTTTCTTTGGCTCCTTTCTTTGTGCTTTCTTTTTTGAGAAAGTACCTACTTTGTGTCCGCACCGGGCGGTGCAGGAGAGTGGTCCGTGGGAGTCGCGGATGCATAGGTAGTGCCAGATGATGGTACATGAGGGTGGTGGTAGAGTGGGCCGCTTCTTCACTGAGGAGTAGTTGGAGCAGTGGCATCAGCTTCTAGTGGTCAGTGAGGAGTACATGTATGTGGGTATGAACTATCATGGGGAGCCCAAAATGCTCCGACCTGCAGACCAGGCATGGGGACCAGCTGGTATTTATGTGTGACGTTTTTATGTTCATCTTTACACATAGTGTATTTTAGCTGGTTGATAGTTGTATGTTTATATGTGTGGACTAATGGTGTCCTTATTTGTGTATGTAGATATTGGTCCCTGCCTGCTGCCTAGGTATCAGAGGCAGGTGGTTGCTATGGCGCCTGCGGCAGTTCCTACGAGGAACCCTTGCAGGCGACGATAGGAGGTGGATGGACTTCTGCTGCATCTGGAGCAGCTTGCTACTGGGGTCTTTGAGGATGGCTATATTTGATGATGGCTGGCAGCATTTGAGCAATGATGTGATTTCTTCCATTCATAGTTTTCCTCTAGATTGGACCACTGTGATGAGGAGGATGGTCATGGCCTGTGATTACATTCGTCGGGCAGTGAGAGGCAATCTTCCTGCAGAGGATGAGTCTTCTAAGGAAGATGATGATACTGAGCCAAATGATGAGTCTGAGTCAGATTAGCATCCTAGTGGGGCTGCCCCTAGTGCATTGGTGCACTTAGGAGTTTTTGTGTCGATATGTATATTCAGCTGAGAAAACATATGTGGCTTCTCATTTTGTATTGGACATATTTTGGACATGTGGCTTATCTATATATATATATATATATATATATTTGACGCATGTGGATGTGCTTTTATGGTTTTATATGTGAGTCTTTTTATGATGATGTGAAATGCAAATGCCTAGATGATGTATTGTTACACTTGTGTGTGTGTTTTTGGATATGATTATGCATGATGTTATGGTTGTAAGTTTCCTATATGCTATTATGAATGTGCCAGTTTATAATGTCATTAGCCATTTGATTTGCTACACTATTGAGGTTTCTAGGAACATGTGTCAATGTAATGGACTCAAATGTTCTAACCTTCTGTTTAGTGCACAGGAATTTTCTAAAAAGGAAGCAATCACATACCTGATAGTGGTTGTTTAACTGGGAAACAAGTAGCTGGGAGTCTAAGAAGACATCGAGATGGTGAACGCCTAACTGGAGAGCAATGACCAAGAGGCCATTGAGACCATCATACTCAGCTTGGTTGTTGGTCACAATGCCCATGCATATTCCGTCGATATGGATCAACTCGTGGGATGAGGAGTAGATGACCCATGCAGATGAGGTGAGGTTCGAAGACCATCTGCTCGCTCCATCAGCAAATCCAATGTACCGGTTTGAGGTAGGATCCATCTGGAGCAATGAGGGGAAATAATGCATAATACTCACTTTTGAAAAATGTGTAAAACAAAAAAGGACAAAGACTATATTACAAGTTGCAATATCGTCACTCAAAGGGGCGATGTTAGAGGGAAAGTTGTTTGGACTTTCAGGGGATCAACGGTCATTCTTTTGTGTGACACGATGAACCCTAGGAGACAGCCCGTTGGGACATGGAAAACACACTTGAAAGGGTTCAAGCATATTTCATACTTGCGACATCATAGGAAGACTTGACGCAAGTCGTCTATGTGTTTTTCTTTCTTTTGCGACCGTGCAATGAGGTTGTCAAGACAAACCAGCATGATGTGACTGAGATCACAAAAAAGGTGTGTCATGCCGTGCTGGAAGGTGGCCCCAACATTTGTTAGGCCAAAGGGAATTACTCAATATGCAAATGTGCCCCATGAGGTTGTGAACGCAGTCTTGTAATGATCTTCTTTCCAGATCTAGATTTGGTTATATCCAAAAAATCTGTCCATGAAGGAAAAGGCCTCATGTCTGGTGCATGCATTGATAATCTGATTGATGAAGGGTGTTGGGAAGTTGTCTTTGGGACATGCCCCATTGAGATCATGAAAGTCTGTGTAAACACGGACGGTACCCTATTTTTTATTCATGGGAACAGGATTAGAAACCCAAGTGGTGTAGGCAATGGGGTAAATGAAGTCGGCTGTGTGTAGCTTCTCTATCTCGGTTTTGACCACAACCACTTTGGAAGAATGGATGGGCCGTTGCTTTTGACGTATGGGGGCCACATTGAGCCATGTGTTGATGTGGTGTTCCACGATGGATGGATCCAAGCTAGGCATTTCAGTGTAAGACCAGGCAAAGATGTCACTGAATTATTGGAAGAGAGCTTTGTAGGCAGTGACTTCTTCCGGGGAGCAGGATGCCCCCAACATGATTTCTTCAACAACCTTGGGATTGGTTGAGATGTTGATTTTGATGGATGGAAAGATGTTGGCCATGTTCCCTTATTCGAAGGCATCTAGTGCTGGGATGGGGTTTTTGAACCAGTCGACTTTCCCATGAATGAAATCTTTGGTTTCCACAGAAAACTAGTCAGACTGCGACACAATTTCTTCCAGTATCTCCTCATCATTGCAGAAGCAATGAAGAGATAGGTCTGATGGACCATTGTTGGAGGTGGAGACGAACGGGTTGGTAGAACTGGACATCATGTAAATGGACATGGTGTCCAAAGAAGGAGGTGAGGGGTGAACTTCTTCGATCAAGGTGATCTCAGATTCAAGGGAATGTTGATGAAGATCGGTTGAAACCATTCAAAACTCAGGAAAGTCTTGACAGTGGTGAGAAAAGTTCCTATACAAGCCATGGAGGGCACAAGCATGGTTTGTTCTTAGTGACTTGTTTCTTACTATTGGCATGCTTGGAAGCTCAACCACAGGGAGGTTTTCATTTGTATCCATGGCGTCCAAATGCACATGAATTATAGGAATCTCAGAGCAGTTCTAAGTTGGATGGATCTATTCTTCACAGATGGTGCAAGGAGGGGTCTGTCGAGGCTTTGCGGTGGCTTTCGCATTCCTGCCCCTGGCCCTCTTTTGGGTGGGGTGGTGCAGGTGCGGTGGTTGGTTTTTGTGGGCTGAGTGGAGGATGAGACTCGACCGCAATGGGTTGCATGCGGGTTAACACTACCTAGGGCATTGATGGTTGAGCTAGTGGATTAAGATACCACATGGGAATTCCCAATGTAAATTTGGGTAGGTTTAGGGTGGCCATTACTGGCTTGCTCATGGCACTAGGATAACGAAAAAGGAAGGGAATTGTATGGACTGGAGAGGAGCCCAAATAACTCCTTGATGGTTGTATGTGGGGGTGAGGTTGTGGTTGCAGCTGCACATAATGCTATGGTTGCAGATGATGTTGTGGTTGTAGATGATGTTGTGGCTACTGTTGATGCTACGGCTGCGGATGGTGTTGTGGTTGCAGTTGGGGCTGCAGCTATGGTTGTTGTTTGGGTGCAGTGGTGCCCGATGAGAGAATGCACAAGTCCACAGTCTTGTTTGGTGTCAGTGGTGGTGACACTAGGGGGTGTTACCACCTAATTTGTACTTAGTGGTTTTTTATCAAGTGATCCTGGTGAACCGGACAAGGATAACTTGTTCGGACTCCAGAAGACCTTCAGTCTTGCTTCTGGGAAGCTTTGTTGAACTATATCACATTTTCATACCCCATGGGGGAATTGTAATAAATGTTCAAGCATGATAGTGTCTGTAAAAGACTCAAACTCTTAGACTTTATTTGTCAATCTGATCAGCCCAGGGTGTTTTTTCCCTTGGTTATTATTGGTTGTTGAATAAACGACTAATAATTTCTGAGTTTTTCACTCCATACCTCCAAAGTTGGGGTGGTTGGCTTGGCATTTAGGCCTTTTGAAGTTATTAGAGTCTATGTGTCAATGTATAAACATGCTAGGCATCATGGTCGAGTCATATGAACATGTCTAAGTCCCCCTAGGTTTTTTCAATTTTTTAATTTTTTCAGTGTATTTTATTAAATTTTAATTTTTCCAAAACTTAGGCTATTTTTTAATAGTTTAATTGGAAAAATTGGTTTTGTAATAAAAGTGGGCCAAATAATCAGTTTAAGTCATGTAGGTGCTCATTTTAAAGCTAAGAGCACCATGTAAACCCATGGACCAACTTTTTTCAGGGTTTGAGTGATTTTTCATCACTCAGGTCAGAAAACCCCAAAAAATCAATTATTGATGATTTTAATTAATAAATTGATGAATAATGGAGCAAATCCAAAATCCTAGATCAGTGGATTCTCAACCGATTTGATTGAAATTAGTTAGATCTGAACCAGATTTACTGGATCTGACAAATCCTTGACTGAAGGAGGTGATCTGGACAGATCCAAAGTTGATCTTCAACATCCTTTATGGGGAATTGTGCCCTCTCTCTCTCCTCCACACATGTGGGATCTCCTAGAAGCTCTGTGGATTGATGTGTCAGTCTGTGGATTGATGTGTTAGTCTGTGGGTTGATGTGTCATCTCAATCAGCCCCCCGATTGACACGTAGGATCAGTTTGGATTCAGATCAACATTGATTGACTCTCCTTCAGCTGCAGTGGTTTGTCTCCTTGGGATTTGGGCCCCCCCTTGGCTGGATCTCCTGTTTTTTGTATAAATAAAGCTTAGGCTGTCTCTTCCAAGCTAGTTAGAGTTGGATTGAGGAGCCATTGCCATTTTAATACTGTGTAATATCTTTTGCTATTGGAATAAAGTGAAGCTTTGGAGGCAATATGGTGTCATGTCATTGTATGTGTGGATGAGCATTGCCATGTTTCACTAAGGTAACCTGTATCTATGTTCATAATTTGCTGATTGTTTGTGGATTCATTGCTAAGATTGATAATAAGTTTATTATAATCTTGATAAAAAAGGAGTTTGTTAATAATTTTTTTGGCCATCTCTTTCATTTTTGATGCATGTTTAGAGATCTATATTCAGCATGTTTTATAAGTTTATATGCATGTTATTATGAAATCTCTATGTATGTATTAACCGGATCTCACAAGTATTTTGGCAAGTATTTGGATTCAGTTGCAGGTTCCTAGCTTGGCGAGGATGCTGATCTAGTTTTCTTCTTCACTCTCTCCAAAACCATTCAAATTCATATTCCCTCGACATTCCACTGGAAAGATCCACGGTTGATCTTCAAGGCTTCCAACAAAAATGCTCTCCTTTTCCTCTTCCTCCAAATTTTTCTAAAATCAGTTTGGTTACTTGTTTTGCAGCTTTAAATTTGGTTAGATATATAAATTTCAGAGTTAACATTACATATATCTTGCTTCCTTAAATCTCAATAAAGTATATCTCATTCCTAAAGAAAATTTACAAGCATTCTAGATCTAGTTTTAGGGAAAATTGTCATTTTTCAAGGCTGTGAAAGTAGATCTAAAACTTGTTGAATGAATGGTTGTTTCCTTATAATATAAAAAATTATATTCAGAAATTTAAGTGCTTCATATTTTCTTCACCAAAATCAGGCCAAGATCCCAAGGAAATCTTGCTTTCCTTGGTTCTTTTTCTGCTTCATCAAAAACTAGTTTTAACTTAGAATTTTTGGGTAAAAGGTTTGTTCATCCAAAAGTAATTTCAAATTACTTTTGGGCATATTTAATTGTGATAAAATTTCTGGTTTTTATCATGTGTAACAGAAAAGAGGAGGAGGCGCTGTCCGGAAAGAATTTTTGGACCATTCGAAACACCCGAGGGGGTTTCCGTCTTCCATAAATTTCAATTTTTTTGCAATTTGTAAAACTTTGGTCTTATTCAATATAAGGACCAAGTGGATTAATTTCAGTTTGCTGATATTGTAATTTTTTCTAATGAAAATAAAAATCTTTTCGAATAGGCTCTTTCGAGCCTATTCACCATCCCCCTGGGGGGATTTGTGTTTGTGTCATTTTTTACTTTTTGTTCATATTTTTTCAATATAGTGTAGTTATAATATGTAGGATAATATAATTTGACTTATAATCATTGTAATATTCCATATCCGATTGTTTCAAATTAATCTTAATACTTACCCCATGAGCCTCCTTCTGAGCCGAAAGGTGAAGAAAGGGTCGCGGTAGTCTAATTAGAAAATTGTGGTTTGCTTATATTTGTATGATTCATATTCTATCATCATTTGTTTTAGTAATCATAAGAAAATCAACCCCTCCTTGATTCCCTGATTGAGGTTCACTTGGATCGAAAGAGGTTCCTGGAGGGTTTTGTTTTTAATAAGAACACCTCTTCTAAAATTTACTAAAAATAACGAAGACTCCAGTGTGTATGCTCTGTACTTGGCTGTGGTTCATTTGATCAATAATGCTATATCAAAAGAACTTTAGTGACTAGATTAATTAGTCATCACCTCCCAAATTGACAAACCATCAGGCAAAATTACAACGCCTAGAACGAACTGTAAGCGGTGGCAAAATAGCCAAAGGAGTGGGAACAACTGGAAAGTGACCTCGAGGTGCCAATATCTGTCACACCCTAATGAGTGCGTTATGAACAATAGTCTCTAAGACTCTATTCCATCCCACAAACACCTTGTGGGTAGCTGTAAAAGTTCACTTTTGGACATACTCCAAGTACCCCTCGGGTATATCTGGAGTCCCTTTTTTGCCTAATTTAACTCATTCACATTCCACACTAATTTAAAATATACAAAGAGACATTTGCAAAACATTCATTAAAGCGCATGCAAGAATATTATTTTCACTCTTGAATCCATTCAAGGCACTGGTGTTTTAATTGATCAATTCTTTCGGTTATATATATATTGAGTGTCATTACTGTGCTTATATGCTTTAAATCTTGCATCTTGTTATCTTTTGTTTCCACTGGTTAATTTCAAAACTCCTAAACAACTTAATCAATCTAACACTATCATAGTAAGTAATTAGCCTTAGTAATTTAATAGGGCATATCCCCTTGGCTTCGTTAGGAGTTGGGCCTAAACAGAGTAGTCAAGAACAAGGTGACAGCCTCGACTCGAGACTTGCTCCAAAGGACACATCGAGTGGCTTGAAGATTTCTGCCACGTAACCCAGGTGTGTGAAAGGCGCCAACACTTTTTCACGCTGTTGTCGAGGATAAATCTTTTTATTTCCGGAGTATGAATTTTATTTTCTTCCTTTTTGTTTTTGCTTTGTTTGATGAATGCTTAGAGTAGATCTTTAATTTTCATCTGGTGACTACACTAACCTTTTGTTTAGTTTTTATTTTTTTTCAAAGAAAAGCAAACAATAGTTTTTGTGAAAAGATTTATAAATGCTTATGTTTCTTTTTCACATGGCAACTCCATTAAAGGGATAAAATTCTACTTTCTCATAAATTTGTTGAGACTTGTTGTGTGTAGATGAGCTCATATGACATAGTAAAACCTTAAAATGGTCATTATTCGATAGCTCCGCTTCAATACAAAATACATGGTTGATAAATGCTACTGATAGGCCATTATGGATGATGAAGATTATGGTGCTCTAATTTCTAATGCATATCCTTCCATCGATTTCTCAGGCATCACGGGTTTTCCTAACTATGAACCATATCTCCAAGATGAAAGATATTCCCAGGCTTTAAATTTTTATGGAAATGATTATTCAACTATTTGTCACAGCATATTTGTTTTTGCATTTGTGACAGAACTCAACATACTTCATAGGGATAATGTGATACGAATCTTTGCTCATTCTTTGAAAAATAAGGCTTGCACATGGCTTTGTGGTCTTCCTGATAAATGCATTACCTCCCATGGAGATTTGTGTGCTATGTTTTTTGAGAGGTGGCATCATGGTGAGGGAGATATGATGACGGTTGTAGAAAGTACCCTCACCTATCTAAATGAGATAAAGGAGCCCACGACTTCCATTGTAGATGAGGACTTTCAGGATGATCCTATTGAAGAGCTTCAGGAGGAGCCCATGATTGAAAACATTGTTCAAGACTCTCCTGATGTCACCATAGCTGAAAACATTGAAGATTTGAGGTATTCTCAGGTGTGTTGCAATGCTGATATTTTTCCAGAAATCCCTCTAGAGGAACCCACTGAGCAACACATCCTAAGTGATCCCATTGAGTATGTTCAAAATGTTTCCTTGATTGAAGACAGTATTGAAGATCCTTTTCATGATATCATAACAGAAGCCTATAAAAAAAACTTATGATAAGATTAGTATGGTGTGTGATGACACTAGACCTTGTTCTCCATATAATGATGATAGTCTGGAAGGTTTATTGCCTTATGACCTTTTTTTTGAAGAAGATGAGTATGAAAATGAGGACAAGTATAACTTGGAGCATGAAATAAGTGACGAAGACTCCCTTATCTTCGACAAAGATATTGATGAGGAGTCCTAGAAATTCATAGAAAATACAGTCTATGACATGAATAAAGAGGAAAATAATGAACCAGAAACTTTTGATGGTTTTGTTGATTCTCTTGTCTATGGCATATCTAAAGGAGAGAGCATGGACCTTGTGGCCTTGGGAAAATTTGATATGGAAAAGGAGCATGCAGTTTATCCATATGATTAGTCTGAGCCATATATCAGTATCAGTAATGATGACAAAGAGAACTTGATATCAGAACTTGATATCAATAGCAGGGAATCCATCAGATATGACATGGATGGGAATGATGACTATTGGAATTTCACAGATAATCCAACTTGTGAAAATCTTATTAAGAATTACATCCATGGTATGTCCAGCAAGGGGAGTGTCTATTCAAAAATTTGTGGAAGTCCAATCTACGATATGTCCATAGAGGGGAGCATGGATCTGGATGCCTAGGAAAACCTTAGTATGGAAGAGGAGCATTCAGAATTTTCACGTGATCATTCAAAGTCATATCATGCAGAGCCACACAAGGGTATCAGTAATGAAGACATTGAGAAGCAGTGTTGTGAAAAGTCAGATGTGATGCAGTCAGTGGAATATTAGTCTCAGCCCTCTTTTTCACATATAGAGGTTCCTTATGATTTGGAGCTACTTGAGGCTTGTGCAACAAGTTTATCATTTGATAAGACCCGATAATCAATATGATGATGTAGTCAGTCTACCTCATCATTTTGATTGGTATATCAGTCCTATCCAGTCATGGATAGAACCAACCTGCATGAGCACATACAAGTTCGGGAAGAATTTTTATGACATTATTCATGCCTATGATCTCCCATCCATCCTGCCCATTCTGAATCATCAAGCAGGTTTGCATATTCTGAATAAGGTATCCTTACTTTGGCTGGTAACCAAAGACAACGAAATTTTTTTTTTATGTTAATAAAATGCTTAGGTGGTTACATTGGATTTTTTATTACACCTAACCCTTTTATGTCATACTTAGAGTAGGAAAATAAGCTCCTAAAAAAGAGCATTTACTTTCTGCATTTATGTTTTGTACTTAGGTATAATAAAACTTTTTTCATTAGTTAATTACATTTATTTTGTTTAAATAAATCAGCTTAATGGTTAATTTGGTTTTTATATAAAGCTTGTGCTACTAAGGTTTTCTTGTCAAGTTGAGATGTTTTTATAGGGTATATAAACCAGATATTTTGGTGTTCTCATATCCTCTCCTTGCCTTAAAGACCAGATCGAGCACACGTCCCACAGTTGGAGCCAGAATGTTACCACCTAAGTTGTACTTAGTGCTTTTTTAGCAAGTGAGCCTGGTGAACCAGACAAGGATAACTTGTTCGGACTTTAGAAGACCTTTAGTCTTGCTTCTGGGAAGCTTTGTTGTACTATATCACATTTTCATACCCCATGGGGTAATTGTAATAAATGTTCTAGCATGATAGTGTCTGTAAAAGACTTGGTCTCTTAGACTTTATTTGTCAATCTGATCAGCCCAAGGTGTTTTTTCCCTTGGCTATTATTGGTTGTTGAATAAACGACTAATAATCTCTGAGTTTTTCACTCCATACCTCCAATGTTGGGGTGGTCGGCTTGGCATTTAGGCCTTTTGAGGTTATTAGAGTCTATGTGTCAATGTATAAACATGCTAGGCATTATGGTCGAGTCATATGAACATGTCTAAGTTCCCCTAGGTTTTTTCAATTTTTCAATTTTTTAATTTTTTCAGTGTTTTTTTATTAAAATTTAATTTTTCCAAAACTTAGGCTATTTTTTAATAGTTTAATTGGAAAAATTGGTTTTGTAATAAAAGTGGGCCAAATAATCAGTTTTAGTCATGTAGGTGCTCATTTTCAAGCTAAGAGCACCATGTAAACCCATGGACCCACCTTTTTCAGGTTTTGAGTGATTTTTCATCACTCAGGTCAGAAAAACCCAAAAAATCAATTATTGATGATTTTAATTAATAAATTGATGAATAATGGAGCAAATAAAAAATCCTAGATCAGTGGATTCTTAGCTGATTTGATTGAAATCAGTCAGATCTGAACCAGATTGACTGGATCTGAAAAATCCTTGACTGAAGGAGGTGATCTGGACAGATCCAGAGTTGATCTTCAGCATCATTTATGGGGAATTGCGCCCTCTCTCTCTCCTCCACACGTGTGGGCTCTCCTGGAAGCTCTGTGGATTGATGTGTTAGTCTGTGGATTGATGTGTCAGTTTGTGGGCTGATGTGTCAGCTCAATCAGCCCTCTAATTGACAGGTAGGTTTAGTTCGGCTTCAGATGAACATTGATTGACTCTCCTTCAGCTGCAGTGGTTTGTTTCCTTGGGATTTGTGCCCCCCTAGGCTGGATCTCCTCTTCTTTGTATAAATAAAGCTCAGGCTGCCTCTTCCAAGCTAGTTAGAGTTGGATTGAGGATCCATTGCTGTTTTAATACCGTGTAATATCTTTTTCTATTGTAAGAAAGTGAAGCTTTGGAGGCAAGATGGTGTCATGTCATTGTATGTGTGGATGAGCATTTCCATGTTTCACTGAGGTAACCTGTATCTATGTTCATAATTTGTTGATTGTTTGTGGATTCATTGCTAAGATTGATAATAAGTTTATTATAATCTTGATAGGAAAGGATTTTGTTAATAAGTTTATTGGCCATCTCTTTCCTTTTTTATGCATGGTTAGAGATCTAGATTCAGCATGTTTTATAAGTTTATATGCATGTTATTATGAAATCTCTATGTATGTATTAACCGGATCTCACAAGTATTTTGGCAAGTATTTGGATTCAGTTGCAGGTTCCTAGCTCGAAGAGGATGATGATCTAGTTTTCTTATTCACTCTCTCCAAAACCATTCAAAGGCATAGTCCCTTGACATTCCACTGGAAAGCTCCACGGTTTATCTTCAAGGCTTCCAACAAAAATGCTCTTCTTTTCCTCTTCCTCCTTCAAATTTTTCTAAAATCAGTTCGGTTACTTGTTTTGAAGCTTTAAATTTTTTTAGATCTATCAATTTCAGAGTTCATATTACATAGATATTTCTTCCTTAAATCTCAATAAACTAGATCTCATTCCTAAAGAAAATTACAAGCATTCTAGATCTAGTTTTAGGGAAAATTGTCATTTTTCAAGTCTGTGAAAGTAGATCTAAAACTTGATGAATGCATGGTTGTTTCCTTAGAATTTAAAAATTTATATTCACCAATTTAATTGCTTCATATTTTTTGCACCAAAATCAGGCCAAGATCCCAAGGAAAGCTTGCTTCCCTTGGTTCTTCTTTCGCTTCATCAAAAACTAGTTTTAACTTAGAATTTTTGGTTAAAAGGTTTGTTCATCCAAAAGTAATTTCAAAGTAATTTTGGGCATATTTAACTATGATATAATTGCTGGTTTTTATCAGGTGTAACATAAAAGAGGAGGATGCGCTGTCCGGAAATCATTTTTGGACCATTCGAAACCCCCCAGGGGGTCTCCGTCTTCCATAAATTTCAATTTTTTTGCAATTTGTAAATCTTTGGTGTTATTCCATATAAGGAACAAGTGGATTAATTTCAGTATTTTGATATTTTAATTGCTGCTAATAAAAATAAAAATCTTTTCGAATAGGCTCTTTCGAGCCTATTCACCATCCCCCCTGGGGGATTTGCATCTATGTCATTTTTTACTTTTTGTTCATATTTTTTCAATATAGTGTAGTTATAATCTATAGGATAGTATACTTTGACTTATAATCATTTCCATATTCCATATCTAGTTGTTTCAAAGTAATCTTAATACTTACCCCACGAGCCTCCTTCTGAGCCAAAAGTTGAAGAAAGGGTCGTGGTAGTCTAGTTAGAAAATTGTGGTTTGCTTATATTTTTATGATTCATATGCTTATATCATCACTTATTTTAGTAATCATAAGAAAATAAACCCCTCCTGGATTCCCTGATTGAGGTCCACTTGGACCAAAAGAGGTTCCTGGAGGGTTTTCTTTTTAATAAGAACACCTCTTCTAAAATTTACTAAAAACAACGAAGACTCCAGTGTGTATGCTCTGTACTTTGCTGCGGTTCATCTGATCATTCAAGCAGCATCAAAATCACTTGAGTGACTAGATTAATTAGTCCTCACCTCCCAAATTGAAAAACCATCAGGCGAAATTCCAACGCTTGGAACGAACTGTAAGCGGTGGAAAAATACCCAAAGGAGTGGGAACAACTAGAAAGTGACCTCAAGGTGTCGATCTCTATCACACCCTAATGGGTGCATTATGAACAATAGTCTCTGAGACTCCATTCCAGCCCACAAACACCTTGTGGGTAGCCATAAAAGTTCACTTTTGGACATACTCCAAGTACCCCTCAGGTATATCTGGAGTCCCCTTTTCACCTAATTTAATTCATTCACATTCCACATTAATTTAAAATCTACCAAGAGACATTTGCAAAGCATTATTTCAAGCGCATTCAAGCACATTATTTTCTCTGACGACTCCATTTAAGGCACTAGTGATTTATTTCTTTCGATTATATATATATATATATATATTTAGTGTCATTACTGTGCTTATATGCTTTAAATATTGCATCTTGTTATCTTTTGTTTCCATTGGTTAATTTCAAAACTCCTAAACAACTTAATAAATCTAACACCGTCACACTAAGTAATTATCCTTAGTAATTTATTAGGGTCTACCCCCCTTGGCTTTGTTAGGAGTTGAGCCTAAATGGAGGAGTCAAGAACAAGGTAACAGCCTTGACTCGAGACTTGCCCCCAAGGACACACCGAGTGGCTTGAAGATTTCTGCCACGTAACCCAAGTGTGTGAAAGGCGGCAACAGGGGGAAACGAGCTGTCATGGTGGTATCAACAAACAATCCAAGGCCCACATTCAACAATGGGGAAGTTGGTATGTTGTCAACCCTGTTGTTGACCGTAGGGATAACATTGGCATGTGTGGTCATCCCTTTTCGATCAATGGTGTTGATCATAGGGATAACGTTGGTGGGTGCCATTAGCCCTTACGGATTGTAATAAGTAAGCTGGTCAACCTTCATGATTTTCCCTTCGTGGGGGAACATCATGAGACGGAAGATAGTTGATGCAATAGCTCTCATGGCGTACATATAACTTCTTTCAACGAGAAGGTTATAGTCCAATTGAGCATTGAAAACCTCTATGTTAATCAAAACTATCTTCCCAGCGAATGTGATGGGGACATGGGGGAGGATTCCTTGGAATTTAGTGGGATGGTTGTCATAAGCCCACAGAGTTGTGGAGTGTGGTTGCAGAATTGGGGATCTAGGTTTCTACCAGACTAGGGTAGACATAATGCACATGGATGCCCCCTCATCCACTATACACTGGTGCACAACCAAATTCTTGATAGACACCGAGATTTGAAAGACAATGGTTGATGACATTCATGGTTCTCCATTCTTCGTGTCGAATGTGATCAAATTGGAGTTGGAGGGGTCTAGGGCCCCAAGGGCAGCTAGTAAGGATTTCCACTATGTTGGGAACATTTTGAGTAGCTCAAGAGTGAACATGGTGGTTGGTGTTTGGGCCAAATCATCCACGATGCTGTGGCTGACAGCAGCTCTAGCCATGGCATTATTCGAAACCCAGTGTATCGGGGGGAATGGGAACAGGGGTAACTGAAGAGGTGCATCGATTGTTTTAGATGTTGATGTCCCTGATGTGTCAACGGGTTCGGTTTTGGTTCCGTACTGATTTCATCTAGTTTGTAGATTGACCTCTTTAGTTGTCATAGCTAGCAAGTGGTGGACACCTGTTTTTGTCGTGGGTGGTGCCCCTGGAGCATTGGGATTGGGTTGGGGAGGGGGTGCGGTTGCCACCAATCCTTGGACTGGTAATGGGTTTTGAAGCACCATAGGAGGAGGTCCTTATGGTGCCGGGTTGGGTTGGGTTTGGTCCATTGTGTTGGCGGCATATTGATCCTCGTTCTGAATGAGCTGCTTAGCATGACCCATGAAGGGACACTTGAATGTGTAGTGCCTGTAGACCTCACAGAGTGTGCATGGTTGGTTTGTACGCAACGGGGAATTGCATCTCGGTGCATTTGGTCATGGAGGATTTTGGGATGGTTGGTTTGCTGCGGCATTGTTGGGGGGGTTTGGTTGTTGACCACCTCCCTACGGTTTATTGTTGCCTTGGTTTCAGAATTGGTTATTTCTGGCTTGCCCTTGTTAGTTATTGGGGGCTAGCTGGTTGGGATGGTTTTTTTGTGTAAACACCTATCCCAGCGGAGTAGGTGGAGCAGGGGCGGGGGCTTGAACTGCTTGCACTGGTGGTGCATAGTATATTTGGGGGGGTGGCGGTGCCACAAATGTGGGCATTTTCCCAGTGTATTGTTGTGTTGGCCAATTCAAGGCCTGAGCCTCCTGCGGTGGTGCAGGTTGTGCATAAGAAGTCATGGCTCTAGATTGGGACATCATTCTTGCATAGTCCGAAGTTTGGTTTTGGTAGGTAACACTAGCAGTGTTTCTTGGTTGTGGTGGTATTGTAGGTGGTGTCGAATGGTGCTGTGGTTGGTGGGAGACTGAGCCTATGATTCCATCTACAGCATGGGATTCCCCCTATGCATCATTGTAGGAGGTACCCATGTGGGGAGCATTTGGAATGACAGTGTAAAGGTACCCAGATTGTGCATAAATCAGATCGAATTGCTAGTCTTTCAAGAAGGATTCTTCTTCGGATTGGGGACGCTCGTATGTGATGTCCTTTGCTATAGGTGGGAGTAAGGTTTTTAGGAACCAATCCAAGAAGATCCTATCATCAAGTTGGATCTTACACAAACTATAGCATCACTGCCACTCATGGATGTGGTCGGTTATGTGGGTCGCAGTGTTCTAGCAGCAAGACAACAAGATCTCCACCCCTTTGTCATATCTGACGGGGAGTTGGAAATATTGCAGGAACATGAAAGCCAGGGAGTTAAAATCTGGGTACTTGGCTTGTTGTAGCTCAATGTACCACTTGGTTGCAGCACCTGTGAGGGTGCGTTGGAATAGTCTTAGCTTGATCGAATCATCTACAATGTTGTTTGATGAACACCATAGATGAAACATCATGATGTGGTTTTGGGGGCACTCCCCTGCCTTCCCTTCAAACTTGGGAATATCTGAGAGAAGTTTGGTTGGAATGGGAGGCCAAAAATTTTGATGGTGGATAGGGTCATTTGTTAACTGATCCAAATCAGGTAAGTTGAGACGTTCCATGAAGGGAAGGTTTGACCCCAAGTTGATGTGAGATGGGGCAGCCATGGTGTTGGGGTTTGCAGGTGCATAATGCATCTGCATTGTTGGGGGTACTTGTGGCCCCATTGTGGATGGGCTAGTGCCCCCAAGTGTGGTGGGAGGGATAGTGTGGGTGGAGGGGCCACTGGACCCATGTATGATAGGAGGGGTAGTGTAGGTGGAAGGGCCGTTGCCCCCATGTGTGATAGGAGGTGCAGTGTATGTGGAAGGGCCACTTCCCCCATGTGTTGTAGGTGGGACAGCTTGACTGGTCAATATGGGTGGTGGTATCTGACTTAGCACAATTTGCATAACCATGCTGGGGCCACCTGCAGGGTTGTTGGTGATAGTTTGTGGTGTGGACATGGGTCCAGTAGAAATTGCTATGCCGAAAAATGGATTCGGGTTTGCACCAGTCATGGGGCTTGATGGTGCAGTGTGCAGGTTTGGTTCAGACTTATATGGGTCTGAATCTAAATCAGAGGCTGTGTGGCCTTCTAATGGTGTGGGAGGTCATTGAGAATGGTGTCGACGATGTCGATTCAATGACCCAAATTGTGGTGGTTCACCTCTTAGGCATGAGGAAGAGCTTGAGGGATCAATTGTGTTAAATTTGTGTATCAAACTAGCGGAAATTATTTTTTGGACCCCGGTTTCAATGGCTTCCTATTGGCTATAGGTGGTCACTCAGCCACCAAGATTGCCAAAAGACAGTGCTTGGATTTTTCCTCACGGGCATTCTACTCAATCAGTGGGGGTCGTTGCTTGTTTCGCTTGGCAATTCCTCTCAGCGGCCAGCTACTTTGGGGTTCCCGTGGTACTCCTGACAATGAGTTTTTGGGCTGAGCCCAAGTACTTCCCATGGTTGAGGCAGTCAGGGACTTATGTCCTCAAAGACTGCAGATTTTTAACTTTGTGTAAATTTGTAAATTTTAGTGGCTCTCTCAGCATCATGAACTGAGTTGGGTTGATTTACATGGTATGGTGTGCATGTCTTTTTGTTTTTTTGTTATCTGGTGGCTACAAATGGTTTATGAATATTCCACAGAGTTCATATCATTGTGGATGAGAGTAGTAAATTGAAATCAGAAATGTTTTAGACATATACCATTTTTTATCCTGAATTGTGATAGCCTGACTAGGTGACTACCTTACACCTATATTCTTCTTCAACCAGGAGAAGGTGTTGGGATCTCAACACAAAGGGACTAAGCCCATCCATAGATCCACAGGTCACCTTTTGGATGCAAGGTTGGTAAACAGGGAGGATGTTGAGCATTGTGAGAAGCCCTCCTTCTCTACCCCCTCTACCTTCCAAGTCACCCATTTTTAGTGGTTTTGAACAATATTGGGTGAAGTACCTATTACTATATGAGCTATGCCCTTTGTCTTATCCTAGTATACCCCAAACGGTGATGATTGGGTAGAGGAGGAAGGGTTAAGCAAGATTGTTGATTTTAAGTGAGTTTTAGTCAAACTATATTCATTAACCCATTCAGTATTTAGTTTACACTTTGTTTTGTAAATGAAATTGACATTAACATAAACATAAATAGAAATAAAACAATTTGGATGGACAGAGGCGGCTGAGCTGCACTAACAGTCCTTAATTATTAAAAACCCAATTTTGAGTGAAAGATCGCATGTTTCGGGTCAAATGTGGCGAGGGGGTCACCAAATTTTTCCAGAAATAGGTGAGGGGGTCACTCAGATTTTGTAGACAGAAGCGAGCTATCTTTTGGAAAGGGGGGCGCACCTTTTAGGGGTAAAAGGGTGACCTGGTCGCACCTGTGAGGCCAAAATGAGCGACCTGGTCTCCTGTCTAGGCCCGATAAGTGCGACCTGCTCCAGAAAGTGAAATTTTTTGACCCTGAGTCAGATCCTATCGACATCAACCAGCACTGTGGCCAAATGGACTCAGATTCTCCTTGTGGAGGCTCAGCAGTAACAGAAAATGTAAATAAACAATATTTTAAACTAGATTTAACAGAAAAATTAACCTAGGGCAAAAAACTAAACTAAAACTTGAAATGTTGAAAAACAGGCCCAGGGATCCTGTGGGATCGACCTGGAATGGTCGCCCATTCTGTAGTAGGGATTTCTCCCTTGCTACAAGGTAGGAATGGCTACCTTCCATCTATAGGATGGAAGGATAGGTTCCTGGTGGTGAAATGCAATAAAAACAAACAAAAAATGGACAGAACGAAAAATAAGAGAAATGGCTGGAAACCCCTCTGCAAACATTGTTAGGGTTTAGCTCCAGCTACCTGTAAACAACTGTTACAACCAAAATAAAAACATGGGAGAAACAAACCTGTAAACAAATATGGGTTATGAAAATAACTAAGCAAACTACCAAAGCAAAGACATAAACAACAAGCTATACCTTCTCTTTGATGGAATGGGCCGCCATGCCCTAGCTTGGAGAAGCACCTCTCTTGGATGGGGGGAGCTATGGCTCAATGGAAGATTGAGGAGAGGGAGTGTGGGTGGCTTGAGAGACAAAGGGTCTCAAGGAATCCACTCAAGCAGCATAATAGTATGCAAGGGAGAAGTGTTTTGAGAGTGACCCCCACCCCTCTATTTATTGTAATTTTTGGGGATTTTTAGGGTTTTAAGCCCCTTTCATCCTATTGTTAGCTCCTTTTGGGGTTTTTATCTCCTTTGAGGGGTTTTATCCCATTTTTGGAGGCTTTAGCCCCTATGAGAACTATTTAGGCTCTTTTTTGGGGGTTTTAAGCCCTTTTGCTCATTCTTAAGCCTTTTTGAGGGTGTGGGGATCCAATGGGGTGAAATGAGGGTTGTGCATGGGTGTCCTTGGGTGGTGTAGGCCATGTAGAGTTGAGTGAGCGATTTTTTGGGTTAACAATGCTATCCATAGAAATTATGTTGATGACACATCATCGCTGGGAATTAGGACCCTATGGTGATCGACATGATTACTTGGAAATGCAATGTAAATAGAGGGATGATGTTTCCTATATGCTAGTTTTAGGGAGATACATTTGATAATAGTCCCACACCATTGTTAATGGGGATTGAAAAATTATCCATGTTTGGGTTTAAATCCTATACACATGACCCAAATACCTAAGTGTAGTAGAGGACATGAAAAAGGTATTCACAATGTGAAAATACAAACTAAAACATGGTGCACCTAAGGAGTGCATGAGATAAATAGGTTCTCAATGAAACATTATGGTTTGAAGAGAGAGGAGTATCACTTTGTATATATCATTGCATTGATCGTGGTGATGTAGACGGTTTGTCAAATGGAGTTACAATTTATCTATGGTGAAGGTTTGCAAGTGGGGCCAAATCTTTATAAATAGGGGTAGGGCCTGCTTTTTGAAATCATTTGTTCCGTATTATTTTTGAGATTCAAAGTACATTTTTGGTGATTCAGAGAGATTTTTTATACCCATTTTCCAAGTGGATAGATCTAGGTAAACATAAAATTTATCCTCTTGATGTCTATATGGGTACTTTTAGGGTTAGGGTCACCAAATATCCATACGATTTGTTTTCAAGCATACAAACTGACCATGCATTTATTCAATATTATTGCATGCAATTACATGAGATAATACATTATCACATGCTTCCCTTATGAATGGTAATGAATATATACACATGAGGCACGATATGTGCATGATTTGGACTTGAACTAGATCAGATCTACTGTCCATGGCATAGTCGCTTTGGCTGTGCAGTTGAACTCGACACATAATGTTAGATTTTTAACATTAATCTAGAATAACATTAGGATATTTAACTGAGAGAGAAACAAGCACAGCAATCAAACACAAGAGACAATGAACATAGTGTTTTTCCTTGGGGAAACCATAAATGGAGAAAACCCCGCAAATTCCTCAGAGATAGAATCAACACCAAAAGTAAAACCCAAAACAATAAGATGATCTTCCAACAACAGTAACCTTCTTTCTTTCTTGCCCCAGTGTCTTTCTCTTCCTTAGGTATGTGCTACAGCTGAGTGTGAGTGAGTGTGTGACAAATAGAGAGGTTAGCTCTCTATTTATACTAATTCCCGACTTGACTAAACCCAACTAGGGCTGAATTGACTAGGTGAGTCTAATAATCCTAGTGCCCCAGAACTACGGGGAATTTAACCCTTAGACAATAGGAGGGTTACCCACCTTGACTTAACATGACTTGTTTACATTATAGAAACTCCCGATCGGAAAATCAAGGCATGACATGACTCAAGTACATTAAAAATACATCCTAAAATAAACATCGGGTTACAATACATAAGAAATACAAGTGAGTACATTTTGAAGTTACAATTACATCAACACTCCCTCTTAACTAGGAAGGTATTCTCTCGACACAATTTATCAGCACAAGTCTTCTTCTCTATATCATCTAGATCATCATCATCTTCACCTTCAGGTCATCTCTATATTCAAGTAATCTTCATCTACAAGTCATCTGTTAGAATAAGCAACCCATAGTTTACCACCTTAGACATTAATTTAATTATTTTTGTCTTATTTGCCTAGTTCATGTGTCCCACCTTATGCAAGTTGTCATTTACCTATCCATAGTGGTCAAACTTGCCTTATTTGACTCATGTAGTGCTTGGGAAACCTCAAGGAACCAATTCTGCTTTATTCTTGGCCTCCTAGGCACCCTTTTGCTTTTTCTACTTTATTGCCTACTTTTTCAATGTTTTAAGGCAATAGGGAAAGTTTGACTAGGTGAGGTGAACTAGTTTTTTGTCCTCTTCATCCTCCACTCTTTTCTCCTTGGAAAAGAATGTATGAGTTGTCATTCCATCACTCTTTATCTTACCTAAGCCCTTTTTCTAAATCGTGAGCTCCATGACATATTTGGGATCAGCTTTTTACACCTATGGGGGATTTGCTTAATTTTAGTAAGCCTACTTTATGCTAGATTTGAATTGCTCCTCATGCATTTGAATCCATGATATAATTATTTAATACAACAACCTATTATTTTACAGGGTTGGCTATTGTACACTGAGTTAATACAGTTTAGTGTTCAGCTCCAATTTCAGTCTCTTTTGTGAGTGATTTTGTATGATCAATTGTTAATTGTTGTGAGTAAAATTAATCTATCACTGGGTTCAATTTCCACATGGTATCAGAGCCATTGTAGATCAATTTATCTCCTTCAAAATTGTTTTGCAGGTTCGACATCAGTGACTGGGAGCCTTCTACTGACAGCCGAGACAGATTTTCTAAGCTATGGATCAATCACAGAAAACTATCTTGACTCCCTTCAATTTATTTGAATGGAAAGCAAAGATGGAGATACTGTTGAGAGAAAAATGCCTCTACAGGGTGACTATGGAAATAGAAGCAGAGCCCAATGCAGCTGTAGAGAAGATAAAATGGCACAACAGGAGGGATGAGGCCTATGGTCTCCTGTGTCTGAGTATTTCTAGAGACCTCCTTTTCCATATTGATGGATTGACATCACCGAATGAAGTATGGGAGAATATTTCTAATCTTTTTGGAAAGACAGATGAGATGAGGGGACATCAAATAAAAAATGAGCTGATTTCTCTGAGTTCAAATAGCTTTGAATCCCTGCAGCTATATTTCTCCAAGTTCAAAGCACTTGTTTTGCAGCTGAAACAACGTGGGATTGAAAAGAAGGATGATCAGCTCATCCTGGCCATTCTCTCAAAGCTAGGCCCTGACTACTCAGTGTTTGCTTCGACCTTCTATGCCAAAAAACTGACAGCTCGAACCTGGAAGATGCCTAGCCTTGCAGATTTCATGGAATCTCTCACACAAGAACAGGACAAGATGGTAATGATGGGCAA
>LPNX010409974.1:40736-55536 GCA_001517045.1 Pseudotsuga menziesii | reverse complement strand
GCTCACCCAGTTTTATCATTGATTCTAGAGCTTCAAGACACATGGTTTCGACCAAGGAGGCCTTCTCCTCACTTGATATGTCGAAGGGACCACCTATAGTACTAGGAGATTACTCTCTCACTGAAAGTTTGGGCAAAGGGAGGATTGATCTTGATCATGGTCAGTTCAGCAATGTCTTGTATGTGCCTGGTCTTGCCTCCAACCTCTTGTCAGTGTACCAGATGACTCACATTGGGTCTCCTAAGAAGGTCATATTCTCCCCTGATGAAGTTGATATCATAGAGATCTAAAGTGGTAGAGTCATTGTAAAAGGAGTTGCAAATCATGCTCAAAAGGTATACATGTTCTCACACTTCCTACCCTACTCAAACCCCTCTACTCTTCTGATTCATGTTAATGAAGCCAGCAAGATTTGGCATGAAATATTTTACCACCTAAATTACAAGTATCTTTCTGATCTTAGTGAAAAAGAGATGGTCATAGGGTTTCCCAAGATAAAATTTTCCAAAGGAGTCTGCCAAGGTTGTATTCTAGGAAAACACCCAAAGCACAAATTTGAGAGAGCTAGTCATGAGAGAACCTCTGCACCCCTCGATCTGATCCACAGTGATGTTGATGGCCCATTCCCTCATATGTCCATGAGTCAGGCCAAATATGAATTGAATTTTATTGATGAATTTCCCAGGTATTGTTGGGTTTACTTCCTGAAACACAAGTCTGAAGTTTTTGGCCTCTTCAAAGTCTTTAAGGCTTTGGTTGAAAACCAGTCTGGAAGGAAACTCAAGGTCCTCAGATCTGACAATGGTGGTGAGTATGTCAAGTCTGATTTTATTAATTATTGTGTAGATGTAGGTATTCAGATGCAACATTATATCCCTTACACACCACAGCAGAATGGTGTTGCTGAGAGGAAGAACAGATCACTGAAGGAGATGGCAACATGCATGATGGAGGCCAAAACTTTGCCACCAAAGTACTAGGCCTAATCTATCAACTATGCAGCCTATATTCAGAATAGGGTGCGTCATAAACAGCTTGATGGTATGACTCCCTTCGAAGCATGGAGTGGGCACAAGCCAGATGTGACCCATTTCAGGATTTTTGGCTCAAAGGCTTGGGCTAGAATTCCAACAGAGAAGAGGAAGGCTTTGCAGCCCCAAATCCAAGAGTGTCTTTTTGTTGGATACTCTGAAGATTCAAAAGGGTACAAGCTGATAAATTTTAGCACAAACAAAGCCTTCATTGAAAGGTGTGTTCAGTTTGAAGAAGAACCCCTTGCAGTAGTGCACGGGGAATTCACTTAGTGAACCTCTCACATAGCACGTGTGATCGTGGGATATTAAAGAATACCCTTAATTTCGAGATATATTGACCCAAACTCTTTTTGTTGAAACCCCCTTCCCAATACTTAAAACCTCCTCCCCACCCCTTTTTATGCCTCAATCCTTATAAACCACCCTACCCACCCCCACCTTAAACCCCTCATCCCCCAAATACCTGCAATATATTGGTTTGATTTTTGATAATTTTAAAACCCACAATATGAACTAACGTGATAGGATATTGGTCAACAAGTGAAGCCCTTGTGCAGTAGTGGAAGTTGGAGAAGCCTCTTCTCCACCTGAACCTCAGGAAGTAAGTAAAGAGTTTGTTGAACATGATGATTCTAATTTGTCTGATGGAGATGAGTTTATTTCAGACCCTAACAGCCCTACAAGGCCAAAATGGGCAGCCAAGACACTACATGCAGCAGGAGAGCTAGCTGGGGATCCCAATGACCCAAGGAGGACTAGATCTCAATTTGAGAGTGGTCTGTGCATGAAGGATCCTATGTTTGCTGAAAAATGCTATTTGATGGTGGATTCTAATCCTCAAACATATGAAGAATTAGCAAGAGATCCAATATGGAAAACAACCATGAAGGAGGAGTTCAGCTCACTTCAGAAGAGCAACACATGGGAGCTAGTGGATCTTCCCCCGGGGAGAAAGTTAGTCCAGTGTAAGTGGGTCTATAAGACCAAATTTGCTGCTGATGGTTCACCACTAAAGTACAAGGCCAGATTGGTAGCCAAAGGCTACTCACAATTTCATGGCATAGATTACAATGAGACCTTTTCCCCAGTGGCAAAGATGGATTCCATCAGGCTAGCCTTAGCCATTGCAGCCTCAAGGAAATGGGAGGTACATCACATGGATGTAAAATGTGCCTTCCTGAATGGAGATCTCACTGAAGAGATATATATGCAGCAGCCTCAAGGTTTTGCTACTAACCCTTCTCTTGTGTGCAGGTTGAGAAAGTCATTGTATGGGCTAAAGCAAGCCCCCAGGGCTTGGTATGCCAAGATCGATAGCTTCTTGCTATCACTGATTTTTTTTCGGTGCAAATCAGATCCAAATGTCTATTTGAAGTTAGTTAATGGTTCATTAATGATAATTGTGTTATATGTTGATGACCTCCTCATTACACGAAGCTCAAAGGATGAGATTGCTTCCCTAAAGGGTGCTATGAACCAAGCCTTCTCCATGATAGATTTGGGGCTCTTAAGTCAATTTTTGGGGCTTGAGATTGCTCAAACCAAAGCTAGAATCAAGGTGCACCAGTCCAAATATGCCTTGGACTTGCTTAACAAATTCAAAATGAAGGATTGCAAAGCAAGCAAGACTCCTTTCCTTTCAGGAGTGAAGCTGGAAGAAGTTGATTCTTCACCTATGGTAAACAATACACTGTATAGGAAATTGATTGGATGTTTATTGTATCTGACACATACTAGACCTGATATTTATCATGCAGTAAGTGTGGCTTCTAGATACATGGATCAGCCTTATGAGATCCATTGGAAAGAATCCAAAAGGATCCTTAACTTTGTTCAAGGAACAAGGACACATGGGATCTTCTACAAAGAAAAATCTGATCTTGATTTGATTGGATTTACTGACAGTGATTGGGCAGGTGATAGCACAGATAGAAAGTCCACATCAAGATATGTGTTCATGCTTGTAGAAGGGCCAATCAGCTGGTCAAGCAAGAAACAGAGTGCCATTTCACTCTCATCTACAGAAGCAGAGTACAGAGGAGTTGTTAATGCAGCAACTCAATGTTTATGGTTGCAGGGTTTACTTGGAGAGTGTGGTTTCGAATCAGAGTACTCAACTACCATCTACTGTGATAACCAGAGTACCATTCAAATCTACAAAGATCCAGTTCAGAAGCAGAGAACCAAACACATTGAGATCCATATGCACTACATCAGAGAGCTTGTGAATGATGGCACCATTCACCTACTCTTATGTTCATCTTCAGAACAAGTAGTTGATATCTTCACCAAAGAATTTTGTGAGAAGACCTTAAGCAATCTCAAATCACTGCTGGGGATTGCTGATCATGCTGTGAAGCATGAGTGAAGACAAGATTTCCAAATTTTGTTTTACAGTCCATGTTTAAGGGAGGATTTTCCCAAGTTGGTTTTGCCTCTTTCCTTGGTTCTATGGACATGCAGTATGTAAAGGGTGACTAAGCCTTGTTGCTAGGCCCTATAATTTTCTGATATATTATTCATAAGTCAGGATTAAGGGGGGGTGTTAGAATAATCAACCCATATTTTACCACCTTAGACATTAATTTAATTATTTTTGTTTTATTTGCCTAGTTCATGTGTCCCACCTTATGCAAGTTGTCATTTACCTGTCCATAGTGGTCAAAATTTCCTTATTTGACTCATGTAGTGCTTGGGAAACCTCAAGGAATCAATTCTGCTTTATTCCTGGCCTCCTAGGTGCCCTTCTATTTTTTCTGCTTTATTGCCTGCTTTTTCAATGTTTTAAGGCAATAGGGAAAGTTTGACTAGGTGAGGTGAACTAGTTTTTTGTCCTCTTCATCCTCCACTCTTTTCTCCTTGGAAAATCATGTATGAGTTTTCATTCCATCACTCTTTAGATTTCCTAAGCCCTTTTGCTAATTCGTGAGCTCCATGACAGATTTGGGATCAGCTTTTTACACCTATGGGGGATTTGCTTAATTTTAGTAAGCCTGATTTATGCTAGATTTGAATTGCTCCTCATGCATTCAAATCCCTGATGTAATTATTTAATACAGAAACCTATTATTTTATAGGTTTGGCTATTGTACACTGAGTTAATACAGTTTAGTGTTCAGCTCCAATTTCAGTCTCTTTTGTGAGTGATTTTGCATGATCAATTGTTAATTGTTGTGAGTAAAATTAATCTATCACTGGGTTCAAATTCCACATCATCTTCATCTGGATATGGATCATCACTTGATCTGGATCATCATCACTAGATCTGGATCATCCCTTGATCTAGATCATCTCTGGAGCATCACCACTAGATCTGGATCATCTCTGCTAGATCATCATTACTGGATCATCACGGGTTCTATCTCATGATTCTTATCATCATAGGAAGTTCTACAAAGCCAACCCTTTTTCATGTTGGTTGTAGGCCTAGTCTCCATGTAGGTCTTATTCAGCACTTATATCTGACCCTAAGTCAGAATGGCTCGCCCAACACTCATTTGAGGAAATTTGGGGTCTAAAATGGGCCTTATAAGAAAACGTGCCAAAATAAGTTTTTGTAAATTGGAATTCAAGAACCAATAGAATTTCAATAAAATAAGTCAATCATAATGGTTGAATTGACATATTTGTCATAAAAAAAAAACTATTTTTTTTGTTCGTATTTTCGACATATCTCATTGTGTTTTTACTCAAATTTCGATTGGGAGAGCTCGTTGGATGCGAAATTTGATTCCGCATCCAACGAGTACCCACACTGCATACTTTTGATGGACCCCGCTACCCCAAAAACAAGAAATACCTGAAAAACCATGATGATGATGTCATCATCACTTTTTTTTTCAGGTATTTCTTGTTTTTGGGGTAGCAGGGTCCGTCAAACATATGCAGTGTGGGTACTCGTTGGATGCGGAATCAAATTCTACATCCAAGGAGCTCTCCCGATCGAAATTTGAGTAAAAACACAGGGAGATATGTCAAAAATACGAACACAAAAAGTAGTTTTTTTCTTTCTTCCTCCAAAATTAATCAATATTATTTTATTATTTTAACTATTATTTTATTATTTTCCTTATGAGGCCCATTTTAGACCCCAAACTTCCTCTAATGTATATCTGATCATGTAGGAACCAATCCTATAATCATATCAGAAAGGCATGCCCAACACTCACATTTGACCATGTGGGAACACCTCCCACAACCCTATCAGAAAGGCCCATCACTCACATCCATCAACCAATGTTGAAAAGGCTCAGCACTTACACTCGGCCATGCGAGAAACCAATCCTCCATGCTAAAAGGTTCTGCACTTACATTTGAAAACCAATTTCAGAAAGGCTCAGCACTTATATTCGACCATGCAAGGAACCGATCCTTCATGCCGAAAGGGCTTTGAAACTTACATCTGACAACCAATGTTAGAAGGGATCTCCACTCACATCTGATCATATAGGAACCCATCCTACAGTCACATCAGAATGGCCCTCAGTCCCAAACTGAGCTTTCCTGCTAACTGACCAGGTGCCTCCATTCTAAGAATGGAATTCAGTGCTTCCTTATGATCATGTAGGAACCAATCCTACAGTCACATCAGAATGGCTTAGCACTCACATCTGACATGGAAGGAACCAATCCTCTCACCATGAAAGAATGGCTCAGCCCTTACATCTAACCATGAAAGGAACCAATCCTCTCACCATGTCAGAATGGCTCTAGGTCTCATCATTTCCCCTTGGAGGGAACCTCTATCTGGAGAACACCAAGCTTCTCCCTGAAGTACTCAAACTTCACCCTAGCCAATGGCTTTGTCAACACATAAGCTATCTGTTCGTCTGTCGCAACATACTGGAACTTCACTGCTCCCCTTTGCACCATATCCCTGATATAGTGATACTTGATCTCGATATGCTTTGACTTGTCATGGAACACTGTATTCTGGTGCAAAGGTTTCTTCATAGTCTATTCCTTATTTCTGTGAAAAACCATGAGCCACGAATCTTGCCTTATATTTCTCTATTCTGCCCTCTGTAGCATGCTTGATCTTGTAGATCCATTTGTAAGTTACAACTAACTTGCCTTTTGGTCTTCGGACAACATCCCAAACATCGTTCTTCATGATCAATTGATACTCTTCGATCATAGCATCCTTCCATTGTTTATTTTCTTCCACTTCTTCATAATTGGAAGGTTCTTTATTGATAAAGTGACATAGTAAAGATACATATCTGGAGTAGGATCTGGTTCTCTTTCTTTCTCTATGATTCTCTTCTGGAGCCCCATATCTTTCCGTACCTTGGATAGCTTCTTGTACCCAATCAAGTTTCCTCTTGTGAGGATTCTCCTCTTGAGGTGGATCTAGAGGTTCCTATGGTTCTTCAAATTCTCGATATTCTTCTTGAGTTTCTTTGTTCATGGTTGTGTCATGAATTTTGGGTGCTTCTACTTCTTCAGGTTCTTCAGTAGGTCTCTTTCTGGATTTGTTGTAAGCTGTCTTCATCAAATGTCACATCCCTGCTGATGTCGATCTTCTTGAATCCTGGGAAGTATATTCTATAAGCCTTCGAGATTTCAGAGTATCCCACAAATATACCCTTCTTTCCTGAAGGATCTAGTTTCGTTCTCTTCTCTTTTGGAAAGTGTATGTACATTGGACAGCCAAATATTCTGAGATGGATGACTTCTGGTTTCTTGCTGGAAAAGACTTCTTCAGGTGTCTTATTCTCAAGTACTCTATGTGGAGTACGGTTCTATACATACACCACTGTTTTGGTAGCCTCTTCCCATAGATGCATGGGAAGATCTTGATCATGAAGCATTGCTCTTGCAGCTTCCACGATGGTTCTATTCTTCCTTTATGCAACCCCATTTTGTTGTGGATTATATGGAGTGGATAACTCCCTCTTAATCCCCAATTCTTTGCATAAGTCTTTGAATTCATTTGATGTGAATTCTCTGCCATTATCTGATCGAAAGGTCTTGATATTCTTTTCTATGTGGTTCTCGATCAAGGCTTTGAATTCCTTGAACTTGCTGAAAACTTCATCTTTGTTCTTCATGAAGTAAATCCATGTTTTCCTAGAAAAGTCATCAATGAAAGAAACATAGTATACATACCCGCTTAGTGAACTTGATGACAATGGACCACATACATCGGAGTGGATGATTTCCAAGATTCCTTTTCCTTTGCTCTCGCTACTTGGAAATGTCTTCTTTGTGTTTTTTCCTTTCACACACACTTTGGAGACCCCTTCATGTTTTGCTTGAATTTCTGGAAGACCTTCAAGAACTTTGCTTGCAAGTGGTAGTGCTTTGTAATGCACATGTGCAATCCTTCTATGCCAAAGTTCATTTAGCTCTACTAATTCATGGACCAAAGCTTGTTCTAGATGGCCCTTCGATTTGTATAATCCTCCTTCTTGTTCTCCAATTACTATTGCATCGTCAATAGTCTTTCCTCTTGACCACATGAGGACTTGGCCATCTACAAATGCAACCCTCATGCCTTTTGAATCCAGTGCCAATATGGATAGAAGATTCTTCTTTAGTCCTGGTACAAACAAGACATACTTCATTTCATAGACTTTCTGGAGTCTAGCTTATAGGAGGATTCACCACTACCTTTTATGGGATATTTCTAGTCATCCCCAAGTTTCACCTTATGGGGTGAATTATGTTCATATAGTTTCTCAAAATATTCCTTGAAACTGTCATGTGCTTGGAAGCCCCACTATCAATAAGCCAATATTTGCTTCCATGAGAGATAGTTCCCGTGAGAGCGGAGATTAGAACATATTCTTCTTCACTTGTTTTATTCTTCTTCCTCAGCAGTGTGAGCATGATGTCTGCTTTTGGATTTTTTCTTCTTCTTGGATCCATTCTTATGCATGGCACAATTTCTAGAAAAGTGTCCTATTTCATCGCATGTATAACATATGAGTTTGGATGGATCCCTTCTTACAGGATTATTTTTCTGATGAGAATGCTTACCTTGGTGATGATGATTTTCCCTTCTTCCTTTCCTGAAGTGTACTATGAGAGCTTGATCTTCACTTCCCATATTTTCTTCTCAAGCTACTATTTGAGCTTCTTCTTGTGAACATTCTTCCCACAGTCTACTGAACTTGACTAACTTCTTCCTAGCACAGATTCCTTGGATGAAAGAATCCCATGACCTAGGGAGACCATTCAAGGTTGTCATCACAATTTCTGCATTCTCCACTTCTTCATCTACTGCTTCCAGTTGTTCTTTGATCTGAGAGACCCTTGTGAAGTATGATTGGATGGTCTCCTCATTTTGGATCTTTACATTCTTCAACTGGTTCCTTAGAGTCATCTTCTGGTTGAAGTTCTTCCCTTCAAACAGTTTGGTTAGGGCATCAAACATAACTTTAGGTGTCTTGAGGGAGGACACTTGTGGTATGAGGTGATCCTTGATTGAATCAGCAATGATCCTCTTTTCCATAACCAACTTCTTCTTACGTAAGGCCTTGGCCTCATCTCCCTCTAGAACTGGAACCTCCTCACTGATATAGGAGTCCAACTCATTTTCTTTCAGGACCAGGGAGATCCTATACTTCTAGGCTCAGAAGTTATCAGCTCACTCAAGCTTTTCATCAAGCTTGGTATGATGAATCATCTTAACTAAGAACCTCAAATGGAAATACAAAAGATTTAGATCTTACCAGGTCAAGATGTCGAATCTGGATTTGGAGCTGAAATTTGGTAGTGCTAGTTCAGAAGCATACTAGGGTTTTTCTTTTCTAGAGTTCTATCCAACCAAATGCTTTGATTTTGATCCCTAACTTCAATTTTGAGGAGGAGATCAATCCAGGCCCAGGCTCACTGAAAATTTCCACTTCTGTGAAAAGCCCTAATTTTTGGTAGCAGCGTCGGGTCCAAAACTGAAAAACCTCAGAATTGGATTCTGCTTCAACAGAAAGATGTACCCTAGGGAGGAGAGTTATTCCACCCTTATTTTGCTGAAATTTTGTGGAGAGAGATCCACAAAGTAGGAATCCCTAGTTCTTGCAGCTGCATAGTGTCTTCTTCTTAGGTTAGCTATGATACCATGTTAGATTTTTAACATTAAGCTAGCATAACATTATTATCTTTAACTGAGAAAACAACAAGCACAACAATCAAACACAAGAGACAATGAACAAAGTGTTTTTTCTCAGGGAAACCATAAAGGGAGAAAACCACGCAACTTCCTCAGAGATAAAATCACCACCAAAAGTAAAACCCAAAAAATAAGATGATCTCTCGACATCAGTAACCTTCTTTCTTCCTTGCCCCAGTGTCTTTCTCTTCCTCAGCTATGTGCTACAACTGAGTGTGAGTGAGTGTGTGATAAATAGAGAGGCTAGATCTCTATTTATACTAATTCCTGACTTGACTAAACCCAACTAGGGCCTGTTACCACCTAAGTTGTACTTAGTGGTTTTTATCAAGTGAGTCCGGTGAACTGGATAGGGCTAACTTGTTTGGACTTCAAAAAGACCTTTGGAAGTACTTCTGGGAAGTGCTTGTTGTACTATATCACATGTTCATACCCCATGAGGGAATTGTAATAAATGTTCTAGCATGATAGTGTCTGTAAAATAATCAGTCTCTTAGAATTTATTTGTCAATCCGATCAGCCCAGGGTGTTTTTTTCCCTTGGTTATTATTGGTTGTTGAACAAACGACTGATAATTTCTGAGTTTTTCACTCCATACCTCCAAAGTTGGGGTGGTCGGCTTGGCATTTATGCCTATTGAGGTTATTAGAGTCTATGTGTCAATGTATAAACATGCTAGACATCATTTTTGAGTCATATGAACATGTCTAAGTCCCCCTAGGTGTTTTTCAATTTTTCAATTTTCTAGTTTTTTCAGTGTTTTTTATTAAAATTTAATTTTTCCAAAACTTAGGCTATTTTTTAATAGTTTAATTGGAAAATTGATTTTGTAATAAAAGTGGGCCAAATAATCAGTTTCAGTCATGTAGGTGCTCATTTTCAAGCTAAGAGCACCATGTAAACCCATGGACCCACTGTCTCCTAGTTTTGAGTGATTTTCCATCACTCAGGTCAAACAGCCCCAAAAATCAATTATTGATTATTTTAATTAATAAATTGATGAATAATGGAGCAAATCCAAAACAATAAATCAGTGGATTCTCAGCCGATTTGATTGAAATCAGTCAGATCTGAAGCAGATTGACTGGATCTGACAAATCCTTGACTGAAGGAGGTGATCAAATTAGAGCCAGAGTTGATCTTGAGCATCCTTTATGGGGAATTTCTCCCTCCCTCTCTCCTCAACACGTTTTGGATCATCTGGATGAGTTTCGGGTCGATGTGTCAATGTATGGGTTGATGTGTCAGCCAGATCAGGCCCCCGGTTGACAAGTAGGCTCAGTCCAACTTCAGTTGTGCATTGATGAACTCTCCATCAGTTGATTTCACTTGATTCCATGAGGAATTTCACCCCCCTTGGGCTAGATGGCCTGCAAATTGTATACACCTTGCTGGAGGCTCCTTCTTCCAAGATAGTTAGAGCTAGACTGAAGGGATTTCCATTGTAACTCTATATTTGATCATTATTTGTGAATAAAGAATCTTTGGAGGCTATACTATGTAGTGCTTTTTATTGTGTGGATGCTCAATGTTATGCTGCTGATGTGGTAGCTACAACTTCTTGCCAAATCCTGTGCTGTTTCCGTGTTTTGGCTTCAAGGATTCGGTTGAATCTAGTAAGGGTATAAAATAGGAAAGCTATATTGTTTAATCCTCTTTATCCATATGATGTATGCTCAAAAATCTTAGTTATATGCTTAAATAAGGTTATTTCTGCATAATCTCTCATTTTTGTTGCTTTATACATCCATATCCAGATCTCACGAGGTTTGTGCAGGTTTGTGTTATTTAGTTGCAGGTTCTCGACTGGATGAGGATGTGGATCTAGATTGACTCCTTTCCTATCCAATAAGCTCAATACTTTGTCCCTCAGCACTCCACGAAAGGGCCTCCTTCCAGCTTGCTCCATTCAAGCAATGATTCGACCTTCTTTCCTATTCTTCTCATTTCTACAAAAAATCAACACTTTACCTGGTTACTTTTTCAGTTCATAGCTATGATTTCATTTGGATCTGTTTCACCAAAGTAAAATATACATAGATCTGATATTTTGTAGCTCATATCCTAGATCTTGCACTTAAAAAAGGTATCATAAGCATCCCGGATCTAGTTGTAGGGAAATTGTCCTTTTTGCATGAATTTGAAAGAAAACTTGTAGATCACATGCATTAGATTTCCTTTCACTGTTATAAATTTCAATATTCTGCAATATCAGTACAACTTAATTGGCTGCACAAACAGCAGGCCAAGATCCCAAGGAAATCTTTCTTTCCTTGGTTCCTTTTTCGTTGGTTTAGCTAGTTTAATTTCATTATTTTTTGAGATACAGTAGGCTAACCCAAAGGTACTCTTAAAGTGATTTTGGGAATTTGTTAATATAACATTCTCACTGTACTTTAGCAGGTATGACAGAGAAGAAAGGAAGCTGCTGTCCAAAGTGGCTTTTGGAGCGCTCAAATCCCCCCAGGGGTCTCTCTTTTGTCACAAAATTCTTAAATTTTTTTGTATAACTGTAAGATCTTGGTTTCAGCCTGTATAAGGACCAAGAAAGTTCTGATTTATCAGTCCTTTTATATTGTAACCACTGTAATAAAATAATTCTTTGAATAGGCTCTTTCGAGCCCATTCCCCATCCCCCATGGGGGGATTCGCGTCGGTGCCATTTTCGTCATTTTCTACTTATTCCTTTTTCACTAGAATTGATCTGATTTGCAGGGTAGTATACTTGATCTTGTTTTTAATTCCATACTCCATATCTTACATTTCAAAGTAATCATAATACTTACCCCACGATTTCCCGAGTGACTTGCAAGGGGAAAGAGATTCGTGGTAGGATTAATCAGAAAACCATATTTGTGTAGTTGTTTTATTTTTCATCTTTTGTTTATCAGCAATTTAAAATTAACCCCTCCTTGATTCCCCAATTGAGATCCACTTGAATCGAAAGAGGTTCTTGGAGGCTTTTTTCTTTTAAACAAGAACACTTAGTTAAAACTTATTAAAATTTACATTTCTCCAGTGTGTATGCTCTGCACTTGGATGCGGTTCGTTCGATCAGTCAAGCTGTATCAAAAGAACTTTGGTGACTAGCATAATTAGGACTCACTCTCCCCAATTGACAAATCATCAGGTGAAAATCCAACACCTCGAGCGAACCTCTATAGTGGCAAAATACCCAAAGGAAGCGGGAACTTACTGAAAAGTGACCTCGGGGCGCCGATCTCTGTCACACCCTAATGGGTGCGTTACAAAAAATAGCCCTAGAGACTCCATTTCAGCCCACATATTCCTTGTGGGTAGCCGTAAAGGTTTTGTTTTGGACATACTCCAAGTACTCTCGGGTATATCTGGAGTCCCCCCTTAGCCTAATTTAATCAATTCATACTTCAATTTTAACTTAAAACATACCAAGATGCAATCGCAAAACATTCACTCCAAACACATGCAAGCACACTGATCTATTTGATTTGACTCCATTATTAAGGCACTGGTCATTTTTGCTTCATATATATATTGTTTATCAGCTTTATGCTTTCATGTGTTATTTTCGTATCTTGTCATCTTCAATTGTTTATAGTTAAAATATTCGAACTCCTAAGTAACTGATTCAGTTTAACATCACCACACTAAGTAATCATCCTTAGTAACTTAATAGGGTCTACCCCCCTTGGCTTCGTTAGGAGTTGAGCCTAAACGGAGGAGTCAAGAACAAGGTGATAGCCTTGACTCAAGACTTGCCCCTAAGGACACACCAAGTGGCTTGAAGATTTCTGCCATGTGATCTAGGTGTGTGAAAAGGTGGCAACACTTTTTGGAGCTGTTTTTGGGGATAAATCTTTTTATTCCTGAGTACGACTTAGCTTAACTTTTTTCTAAACAACTAAAAAGATAAAAAAAACTTTTGATTGATCTAGTCTTTAAAAAACATAAAAATTAAAACTCGATCCATCCGGCGACTCCACTGTCTAACATCCCTTCAAGAATTTCTACCCGAAGAAACCATCGACAATTATTCAATCCTCTCCCTGATCCTAAAAGGATTATTAGGGAAAGATTGAAATGGCAGACTTCTCATAGAAACCTTGAAGATTTAGGAGACCAATCCCTCGCAGATATCCATAACATATTTGTAGAGAGTCATGTTCACCAATCTCAAGAAATGACAGAATTATTCAAACCCCTTGACTTTTCTCAGATAGCAGGTGCTCCCCATGCCATTCCAAAAGATGCTATCAAGAAGCTCCCCAGGTTCAAGGGAAATAATGCCACCACTGCCAAGACTCATCTTCGAAAATTTGAAAGGCACCTAGTCAGTTATTGTGATGATGTTGCCTCTAACCATGAAGATATCAAAATGAAGCTCTTTGCTTTATCCTTAGAGGATGATGCTGCGGAGTGGTATGAAAACCTTGGTGATGATCCGTATAAAACTCTTAGTGATTTCCTAGAGGGTTTTAAGAAGAAATGGGGGGAAAAGAAAGAACCAAGACATCTGCTTGCCACCCTCCATAACATAAAGAAGATGGAGAATGAAACCATTGATGAATTTAATACTAAGTTCAGGCGTGTGGTTGCAGACTTCCCTAGAGAAATCAAGCCAAGGGATGCCTCCATCCTCATATATTACATCGAAGCTTTCACTGGTGATTTGAGGTACCATTTAAGGGACAAAGAGCCAGTCGATCTAAAAACTGCTGAGGAATTGGCTGAGAAAATAGAAAAGAATATGCAATCTTCAAGAAAATCCAACATTCCAGGTTACACTAGGGGAAACACTTCATACAACGAAGAAAAGGGAAAATCCTCTGAATCAAAAAAAAATCAAGCCTCTAAAGACCCCATGGAAAAGATAGCTAGCATGTTGGAAAAAGTGATGACTAGTCAGGACCAATTCATGACAAAAATCCAAAACAAAATAGTCACATTGGAGAGAAATAGTGGACCTAGGAATTTTCAGCCAAAACAGAATCAAGTGTATAAAAGGAAGTTTCCTCAGCAAGAGCCTATGATTCCAAACCAGTTAGACTCAACTAGCATGGTAGATGAAGTAATTCCTTGGGGTAGACCTTGTGAGCAATTCCACCCAGAAAGCACTTGCTACATAGCAAATCAGATTATAGAACATGGGATGGTGGAGGTCAGTAATCAGGAAACAACATCAGGTGAGTCTGATCATATATACATGGTAGGCCAGGCCTACCCTTTGTCACCATATAAACAGTACAAGCCTGAGGATGAAACCATTGCAGAATCTTATAGTGAAACTTATGATGAAAACTGTGATATACATAATGGGACTCCTATGTGTTCGCCATATAATGATGACAACCTCGAAGGTGTACTACCTTGTGACCTTTTCTCTGAAGAAGATGAGTATGAAAATGAGGACAAGTATAGCTTGGAGCATGATACAAGTGACGAAGACTCCCTTATCCCTGACAAAGATGCTGATGAGGAGTTCTGGACATTCATGGAAAATCCAGTCTATGACATGAATAAAGAGGAAAATAATGACCCAGAAACTTTTGATGGTTTTGTTGATGGCATATCTAAAGAAGAGAGCATGGACCATGTGGCCTTGGGAAACTTTGATATGAAAAAGGAGCATGTAGTTTATCCACATGATCAGTCTGAGACATATATTGATATT
>LPNX010409974.1:3532-37429 GCA_001517045.1 Pseudotsuga menziesii | reverse complement strand
TTTTTTCTTTTAAACAAGAACACTTAGTTAAAACTTATTAAAATTTACAAGACTCCAGTGTGTATGCTCTGCACTTGGCTGCGGTTCATCCGATCAGTCAATCTGTATCAAAATCACTTGGGTGACTAGCATAATTAGGACTCACTCTCCCCAATTGACAAACCATCAGGTGAAAATCCAACACCTCGATCGAACCTCTACGGTGGCAAAATACCCAAAGGAAGCAGGAACTTACTGAAAAGTGACCTCGGGGCACCGATATTTGTCACACCCTAACAGGTGTGTTACGAACAATAGCCCCAGAGACTCCATTTCATCCCACATATTCCTTGCGGGTAGCCGTAAAGGTTTTGTTTTGGACATACTCCAAGTACTCTCGGGTATATCTGGAGTCCCTCCTTAGCCTAATTTAATCAATTCATACTTCAATTTTAACTTAAAACATACCAAGATGCAATCGCAAAACATTCACTCCAAACACATGCAATCACACTGATCTATTTGATTTGACTCCATTATTAAGGCACTGGTCATTTTTGCTTCATATATATATATTGTTTATCAGCTTTGTGCTTTCGTGTGTTATTTTCGTATCTTGTCATCTTCAATTGTTTATAGTTAAAATATTCGAACTCCTAAGTAACTGATTCAGTTTAACATCACCACACTAAGTAATCATCCTTAGTAACTTAATAGGGTCTACCCCCCTTGGCTTCATTAGGAATTGAGCCTAAACGGAGGAGTCAAGAACAAGGTGAAAGCCTTGACTCGAGACTTGCCCCCAAGGACACACCAAGTGGCTTGAAGATTTCTGCCACATGATCCAGGTGTGTGAAAAGGCGGCAACAGGGCCAACTTCACTAGGTGAGTCTAATAACCCTAGTGCCCTGAAACTGCAGGGACTTTAGCCCTTAGACAATAGGAGGGTTACCCATCTTGACTTGACATGACTTGTTTACATTATAGAAACTCTCGATCGAAACATCGAGGCATGACATGAATCAAGTACATTACAAATACATCTTAGAATAAACATCATGTTACAGTACATAAGAAATACAAGTGAGTACATTCCGAAGTTACAATTACATCAACACATAACACGTGAAATGGGCCACATGGTGGACCTTGGTATAGTCACATAGAGCATGACTAACATGTATTGGTAACTCGTGTCCTAGGTAGGTATTTGAAGAAAACCCATACGGTAAAGTTTTTTTGTGTAGCATTGAAAAGATCTGATTTAATGTTTGACCTTGTGTGATTAAAAGTGTTAGGATTTGAGTGAGATGGAATACATTGAGTGACATGAGCACCATTACGATGAGATGGTGCAGCAAGTGGATGATAAACTTGTGTCTACATAGATATTGCGTGGTGAGGGTATCTAAAAAATTTTTAGGTGCCCATTTCTCCAGTAGATGGAGTACCTAATGAATGAGAATATCTGGATGTGGGACCGAGATAAATTAGTATTTAATGCAGGTGGTGAGGACATGAGAATCACTACTCAGGACATCTATTTCATGACTATATTGTCTAGTCGCGGTGTACGAGAGATAACCATTCTAGCTATGGGAGGGGGTTGCATGATTGAGGGTTTTATTGACCGATATCACGGTGGTGACTAGGGTGCCTTGAGCTTGGGGAAGATTTTGGTGAGTCACCTTACTAGTTTTGTAGTTTGGGTAGTGTTGACCATGGTGTTGATGGTATTGGAGGCATGTTCCTTTTATAGGGTGACCAAGGGGAAGCTACTTCTAGTGGAGAGGGTTATATTGATCCAGGTCATGCCTAGGTGCATGCTAGGGACAACAATCGACTGAATGAGTCAAGTTCTATTATGGTGGAGGAATATAAGAAGAAACAACAAAGCAGGAAACACACGAAGTTGACAAGAAATATACACACAGACAATATGCAAGAATTCGAACCAATTTATTACTTCTACTCCATGAAATATGGAGGAATCAGATGATGATCAGAAAGATGTCTATATTACATAATGCACATGCTTATATAGAGGATGTTGAGACATTTGGGTGAATACCTACTACATTCAGTTACAAGAAGTTATAACGGTCAGAAGGTCAACCGTCGCAGTGAACTTGTCGGTTGAACATGTCGAGGAAAACTTGTCGAAGGAAAACTTGTCAAAGGAAAACTTGTTGGCTGGAAAGGAAAACCTATAGAAGGTGAACCTATCAGCTGCTGGTTAGATCATTCATCCTTCCTTAAGATACAATGGTCTCCATTATGTATTCGTTCAAGTGAGGAAACTTGTCGGTGACTTAATTAGCATAGTACCATTTTCCTTGCTCGGGGAGTTGTCTATCTTTAGCCACTTGAAACAAGGGAATGGAGTTCATCCTTGTAAGGTGTATGCATTGTCCTACAATGGTTTCAAAAATAATAGGTTCCTGAACATTTGGATGGATGTCTTCAGGTTTTGTTTTCTGAAATTCGTTCTATTCCAATAATGGTGCATGGTATGGTCAAAGCAGATCTACATTGAAAACTGGATGTATGACAAGGCATGTAGGAATGTCGAGTTGAAAAGCATTTTCTCCAATATGTTTAAGGATACTGTATGTACCATATCTCAAAGGTTTGATCTTTCTGTATGGACCAGTGAAGCGCTCCTTCTTTAGATGTAACTAGACCTGATCCCCAATTTCGAATGAATGAGGAATGCGATGCTTGTCGTATCGGGACTTAGCTCTTACATTTTCTTGTTGCAACATTTCTTGTGCTTGCTTCTGGATGTTATAGATTTGATATATGAACTTCAATTCTTTCTCCACTTCTCGTCCTTCGAATTCGGTGTTGTTCGATTTTGTCGAGGAATTGATTAAATCGATAGGTGCTGAGGGATGAAATATGTAACAGATCTCAAATGGAATCTTTCCTATAGAGCTGTGTTGAGAATGATTGTAGCTGTGTTGTATGTATGGAAGGTTGTCATCCCATGTTTGACGATGCTTGTGGTTGTACATGCAAAGCAATTGTATGACTAAGCGATTTACAACTTTCGTCTATCCATCTGTCTACAGATGGAAGGCTGTTGACAAAGAAAGTCTTGTGTCGAGCTATTGCTAGAGAGTTTTCCAAAAGGTCTGACACACCTAGCATCTCTGTTGGAAATAATGGTCGTCGAGAGGCCATAGTGTTTCCACACATGTTCAAAGAAGAGCTGAGAAGTTTGCTGTGCTATTGTAGTCTTCTTGTATAGTATGAGTATATCCATCTTGGAAAATCTCTCGAACTACTGCTAGTATCGTGTCATGCTGATGTTTGGTAGTAGGATATCCCATCAAGTAGTCCATAGAAATAGATTAACATGGTCGAATAGGAACTGGAAGGGGTTTGTACAGTCCTTGTCCTCGATTCAACAATTTAGCAATGGCACAAACCACACATGATTGAATGTACTTGTTGATGACAGATTTAAGTGAAGGCCAGTAGAAATACTTTTGAAGGATAACAAGTGTTTTTGTGACTCCAAAATGTCCTGTAGTCTTGTTGTGGTGTGTGTACCAGATGAGCTTCTTTTGGTACTCACCATTTGGTACACAAAGCTATCCAAGATTTTATAGCAAGGAGTCTTTCAAGAGGTAGTTGATAGTCAAGAACTTGTCGATCTGAAGCTATCAATAGATTGTAGAAAAACAACAATCTAGAAAATACAATTGCAGCCAATTAGTGGTCTCATAACCTGACATACTCATTAGTGTAGACAGTAGAGTAATGGTTGGTCTACTGTTGATGTATTTGTAACTTCAGAATGTATTCATCTATGTATCTTATGTATTGTAACCTGATGTTTATCCAAGATGTATCTATAATGTAATTGAGCCATGTTTTCATGCCCTGATGTTCCAATCGGGAGAATCAATAATGTAAACAAGTCATGTCAAGTCATAGTGTGTAACCCTCTGATTGTCTAAGGGTTAAAGTCCCCACAGTTTCGGGGCACTAGGGTTATTAGAATCTTCTAGTAGAGGTCAGCCTTGGTAGGGTTTTAGTCATGTTGGGATTAGTATAAATAGAGAACTGGAGTCTCTATTTATCACACAACTCATCCACACTCAAGTATAGCGCATAGTTGAGGAAGGAAAAGACACTGAGGCTAGATAAGAAGAAGATTACTACTGTCAGGAGATCACTTACTGTTTTGGGGCTTTTATTGTTTTGGTGTTGATTCTATCTCTGAGGAAGTTGCGGGGTTTTCTCCATTTATGGTTTCCCCGAGGATAAACATTGTATTCATTGTCTCTTGTGTTTGATTGTTGTGATTGTTATTCTCTCAGTAAAGATCCTAATATAATGCTAGCTTAATGATGAAATTCTAACATGGTATCAGAGCTAACCTGAGAAGAAGACACTGTGTAGCTATGGGAACTAGGGATTCCTAGTTTTTGGATCTTTCTCCATATATTTTCAGAAAAAGTAAGGGGGAATAACTCTCCTCCTTATGGCACATCTTTTTGTCGAAGCAGAATCCATTTCTAAGTTTTTTTAGTTTTGGACCCAACACTACTGCTGGAAATTAGGGATTTTCACAGAAGAGGAATTTTTCAATGAGCCCAAGCCTGGATTGATATGCTCCCCAAAATCAAAGTTAGGGATAAATTTCAAGACATTTGGGTGAACAGATCTCTGAAAAAGCAAAACCCTAATTTTCTACTGAACCAACACTGCAGGATTTCAGCTCAAGTTTCAGATCCGACATCTTGAACCTGGTAATATCTAAATATTCTGTATTTGCATTTGAGGTTCTCAATTTAAGATGTCTCATCATACCAAGCTTGATGAAAAGCTTGAGGGAGCTGATAAATTCCGAGCTTGGAAGTATAGGATCTCCCTGGTCCTGGAAGAGAATGAATTAGACTCCTATATCAATGAGGAGGTTCCAGTTCCAGAAGGAGATGAGGCTAAGGCCTTGCATAAGAAGAAGTTGATTATGGAAAAGAGAATCATTTCTTATTCTATCAAGGATCATCTCATACCATAGGTGTCCTCCCTTAGGACACCTAAAGCTATGTTTGATTCCCTAACGAAATTGTTTGAAGGGAAGAACATTAATAGGAAGATGACCTTGAGAAACCAATTGAAGAATGTGAAGATCCATAACACTGATACTATTCAGTATTACTTTACAAGGGTTTCTCAGATCAAAGAGAAGCTAGAAGTAGTAGATGAAGAAGTGGAAAATGCAGAGATTGTGATGACCACCTTGAATGGTCTCCCTAGAACATGGGACTCTTTCATTCAATGAATCTATTCCAGAAAGAAGTTAGTCAAGTTCAGTAGGCTATGGGAAGAATGCTCTCAAGAAGAATCTAGGATAGTAGCTCGAGAAGAGAAGATGGGTAGTGAAGATCAAGCCCTCACAGTTCAATCCAATAAAAATAGGAGGAGCAATTATCACTCCAAAGGTAAGACCTCACACTCTAGAAAAGATCTAAATACCATTAGATGTTACACATGTGATGAGAAAGGTCACATATCCAAATTCTTCCCTAACAAAAGAAATCTAAGGAAGAAGGGAAATAAGAGAAGACATCATGCCCATGCTACAGAGGATGATGAACCTTCCAAAAACAAAGAATCAGAAAAGAGAGTGATGACTCTTCAAGTGAGGATGAATATGTTCTAATCTCTGCTCTCACGGGAACTGTTTCACATGGAAAAAATAATTGGCTTATAGACAATGGTGCTTCCAAGCACATGATGGGATTCAAAGAATCATTTGTAAAGCTATCTAAACATGAGTCACCTCACAAGGTGAAACTTGGGGATGATTACCAGTATCCAATAAAAGGAAGTGGTGAATCCTTATATAAACTAGAGTCTGGAAATTCTTCGAAGATGAAGAATGTATTATTTGTTCTAGGACTAAAGAAGAACCTCCTCTCCATATTTGCATTGGATGCAAAAGGAATGAGTGTTGCTTTTGTAGATGGACAAGTTCTTATGTGGCCAAAAGGAAATACTTTTGATGATGCAATTGTGATCAGAGAACAAGAAGGAGGCCTATACAAGTTGAAGGGTCAACTAGATCAAGCTTTGGTTCATGACACAGTAGAACCAAATGAACTGTGGCATAGAAGGCTTGCATATGTGCATTACAAAGCACTACCACTTGTAAGAAAAGCTGTTGAAGGTCTTCCAGAAATACAAGCAAAACATGAAGGGGTCTGCAAAGGATGTGTGAAAGGAAAGAATACAAAGAAGACATTTCCAAGTAGCGAAAGTAAAGCAAAATGAATCTTGGAAATCATCCACTACGATGTATGCGGACCAATGTCATCAAGCTCACTAGGTGGGTATGTGTACTATGTTTCTTTTATTGATGACTTTTCTAGGAAGACATGGATTTACTTGATGAAGAATAAAGATGAAGTGTTTAGCAAGTTCAAGGAGTTCAAAGCCTTAATTGAAAACCAGACTGAAAAGAAGATCAAGAATTTTCGATCAGACAATGGCGGAGAATTCACTTCAAATGAGTTCAAGGAATTATGTAAGGACTCAGGGATTAAGAGGAAGTTGTCCACTCCTTACAATCCACAACAGAATGGGGTTGCAGAGAGGAAGAATACAACCATCATGGAAGCTGAAAGAGCTATGCTTCATGATCAAGATCTTCCTATGCACCTTTGTGTAGAAGAAGCTAGAATAGCAGTGTATGTACAGAATCGTACTCCACACAGAGTACTCGAGAACAAGACTCCTGAAGAAGTCTTTTCTGGCAAGAAACCAGAATTCAGCCATCTCAGAATATTTGGCTGGCCTGTGTACATACATATTCCAAAAGAGAAGAGAACAAAATTAGATCCTTCAGGAAAGAAGGGTATATTTGTGGGATAATCTGAAAGATTGAAAGCTTACAGAATATACTTCCCAGGATTCAAAAAGACTGACATCAGCAGGGATGTAACATTTGATGAAGATTCAGCCTACATCAAATCTAGAAAGAAACCTGCTAAAGAACTTGAAGAAGCAGAAGCTCCCAGAATTCATGATACAATCATGAATGAAGAAACTCAAGAAGAAGATCAAGAATTTGAAGAACCACAAAGACCTATAGATCCACCATAGGAGAAGAATCCTCACAAGAGGAAACATGCTTGGCTATGAGAGATTGTCCAAGGTACAGAAATATATGGGGTTCTAGAAGAGAATCTCAGAGAAAGAAAGAGGACCATACCCTGTTCCAGTTATGTAGCTTTACTATGTGACTTCATTGATAAAAAACCTTCCGAGTATGAAGAAGCGGAAGAATGGAAAGAATGGAAGGATGCAATGATCGAAGAGTATCAATCGATCATGAAGAATGATGTTTGGGATGTTGTCCCAAGACCAGAAGGGAAGTCAATAGTAACTTCCAAATGGATCTACAAGAGAAAGCATGCTGCAAATGGTAGCATTGAAAAGTATAAGGCAAGATTTGTGGCTCGAGGTTTCTCCCAGAAAGAAGGAATAGACTATGAAGAAACCTTTGCACCTGTAGCCAGATACACTTCCATCAAATCGGTACTTTCTCTGGCTGTAGTGATGAAATGGAAGATACACCAAATGGATGTCAAGATTGCTTTCTTGAATGGTGTAGTAGAAGAGGAAGTGTATGTGGAATATCCACTCGGTTTTGAGACACATGATAGGGAGTCTCATGTGTGTAGACTAAAGAAAGCCCTGTACGGTTTGAAACAGGCACCCAAGACATGGTACGGTAGAATTGACAGCTTTCTATCTAGTTTGGGATTTACCAAGAGTAAAGCAGATTCCAACCTTTACTACAAGGTGGAAGGTGGAAACCTGTTGATACTTCTACTATATGTAGATGATCTATTTGTGACAGGTATGAATGGGTTGATTGCAGATATGAAGAGAAAGCTTGCTACTGAGTTTGAGATGAAGGACTTGGGAATGATGCATTGTTTCCTAGGTATGGAGGTGTGGCAGACTACAGATGGAATATTTCTTGGACAAGGAAAGTATGAAGTAGAGATCCTGAAGAGATTTGGGATGATGGACTGCAAGGCATTGACCACACCTATGGCATCAAACCTAAAGCTATTAAGTGATGCTTCATCAAAGACAGTTGATGTCATGATGTATCGCTAGATGATTGGGTCCCTGATGTACCTCATGAACATGAGACCAGATATTTTCTTTGTTGTGAACACCTTGAGCCAATACTTGACAGATCCGAGACATGTTCACTTGACTACTGCAAAGCATATTCTGAGGTACCTGAAGGGTACGGTTGATTATGGGCTCAAGTATAAGGTTGATCAAAGGATTAACCTGGAGGGTTATGTTGATTCATATTGGGAAGGCAGTGCCATCGATAGGAAGAGCACTTCAGGGTGTTGCTTCAGTATGGGATCAAGTGTAATCTCATGGTTTAGCAGGAAGCAATCCTGTGTGGCACTGAGTATAGCTGAAGCAGAGTATGTTGCAGCCTGTTCAGCTAGTTGTGAGGTAGTATGGCTGAAGAAGCTATTGTATGATTTGTTTGATCTCTAGTTAGATGTTACTTGTATATACTATGACAACCAGAGCTGTGTAAAGTTGTAAGAGAATCCAGTATTCGATGACAATTCGAAGCATATTGAGATCAAGTATCACTATATCAAGGATATGATGCAGAGAGGAGTAGTGAAGCTCCAATATGTTGCGATAGATGAATAGATAGCTGATGTGTTGACTAAGCCATTGGCTAAGGTGAAGTTTGAGTACTTCAGGGAGAAGCTTGGTGTTCTCTAGACCAAGGTTCCTCCCAAGAGGAAGTGATGTGTCCGTGTTGTGCCCTTCTAACATGGTGAGAGGATTGGTTCCTTCCATGATCAGATGTAAGTGCTGTGCCATTCTGACATGGTGAGAGGATTGGTTCCTTCCATGGTCAGATGTAAGTGATGTGCCATTCCGACATGGTGAGAGGATTGGTTCCTTCCATGGTTAGATGTAAGAGCTGTGACATGGTGAGAGGATTGGTTCCTTCCATTGTTAGGTATATGCTGATGCCACATCCAACATGAAAAAGGGATGGCTCTATGAAGACAAATCTAGTATGAAAAAGGACTAGCTCTATGTAGATGGCACATCTAGCATGAAAAAGGGCTGGCTCTATAGAGGCTCATCTAGTATAAAAAAGGACTAGCTCTGAGTAGCTACCACATCTGGTATGAAAAAGGACTAGCTCTATGATTCCTCATATGGTATGAAAAAGGACCAGCTCTATGATGCCCTACCTAGTATGAAAAAGGACTAGCTCTGGGAAGACTCATCTAGTATGAAAAAGGACTAGCTCTGAGTAGCTGCCACATCTGGTATGAAAAAGGACTAGCTCTGTGATGCCTCATCTGGTATGAAAAAGGAATAACTCTGTGATGCCCTACCTAGTACAAAAAAGGACTAGCTCTGGGAAGGTTCATCTAGTATGAAAAAGGTCTAGCTTTGAGTAGCTACCACATCTAGAATGAAAAAGGACTAGCTCTGTGATGCCTCATCTGGTATGAAAAAGGACCAACTCTGTGATGCCCTACCTAGTATGAAAAAGGACTAGCTCTGGGAAGGCTCATCTAGTATGAAAAAGGACTAGCTCTGAGTAGCTGCCTCATCTAGTATGAAAAAGGACCAGCTCTGAGATGATACATCCATTATGAAAAAGGACTGGCTCTGTAGAGGTTCCTATGAGAAGAAGAATCAAGAGATAGCACCTGTGATGATGCCCAGTGATGATCCAGATTGAGTGATGATGATCAAGATCTAGTGATGATGTCCCATGATGATCTAGATCAAGAGATGATCCAGATCTGATAACTTGAAGATGAAGATGACTTGAAGACTCAGAAGACCTGAGATGCAGATGACGAGATGATCCAGTTGATACAGAGAAGAAGACTAGTGCTAAAAATTGTGTCGAAAGAATACCTTCCTAGTTAAGAGGGAGTGTTGATGTATTTGTAACTTCGGAATGTACTCATCTATGTATCTTATGTATTGTAACCTGATGTTTATCCAGGATGTATCTATAATGTAATTGAGTCATGTTGTAATGCCTTGATGTTCCAATCAGGAGAATCAACAATGTAAACAATTCATGTCAAGTCATAGTGTGTAACCATTTGATTGTCTAAGGGTTAAAGTCCCCACAGTTTTGGGGTGCTAGGGTTATTAGACTCTCCTAGTAGAGGTCGGCCCTGGTAGGGTTTTAGTCATGTCAGGATTAGTATAAATAGAGAACCAGAGTCTCTATTTATCACACAACTCATCCACACTCAATTATAGCGCATAGTTGAGGAAGGAAAAGACACTGGGGCTAGATAAGAAGAAGATTATTGCTGTCGGGAGATCACTTACTGTTTTGGTGCTAATTCTATCTTTGAGGAAGTTGCGGGGTTTTCTCCATTTATGGTTTCCCCAAGGATAAACACTGTTTTCATTGTCTCTTGTGTTTGATTGCTGTGCTTGTTATTCTCTCAGTAAATATCCTAATATAATGCTAGCTTAATGATGAAATTCTAACATCTACTGAGACAATCGGCTATGGCATTGGATTTTCCTTTCTGATACCTAATTACCAACCAAAAAGGTAATTAATCCACTTGATTTGTTGGGTTGTCTTTAGTTTCGATTGAGTTGGAGCAAACTGTAAAGGATTATGGTCAGTGAGGATGACTGTTTCCCTGCCAAGAATGTAGTGTCTCCATTGCTTGAGATCTTTCACAATGGCATACATTTATTTTTCATATGTTGAGTACCTTTTGACTATGTCACTGAAAGTCTTGGAATGAAACGCGACTGGGTGACCTGACTGAGTGATCACTACACCGAGGGCATAGTCCGGTGCATACGTCTCAATATAGGTTGTTCCCAGGTGCACACCAGGGAAAACAATCAACTGAATGAGTCAATTTCTATTATGTTGGAAGCATACAAGAAGAAACAACAAAGCAGGAAACACACCAAGTCGATGAGAAATATACACACAGACAATATGCAAGAATTCAAACCAATTTATTAATTTTGCTCCATGAAAGATGAATGAATCAGATGATGATCATGAGGATGTCTATATTACATAATGTACATGCTTATATAGAGGTATTCAAGATGTTTGGGTGACTACCCACTACATTCATTTACAAGAAGTTATAACAGTCAGAAGATTAACCATTGCAATGAACTTGTCAGCTGAACATGTCGAAGGTGAACCTATTGGCTGGCAAGGCGAACCTATTGGATTCTAGTTGGATCATATATCGTATCATTGGGTAGCATGGGGGATGATGTTGTGTGAGACTAACCTAATAGAGTAGTTGAAAGATTGTCGATGAGGGTGTGACTATATGACATTCAACCATGGGAGTGTGATATGATGCTATTTTTTTATAGATACCCCTATATGAGACCATCTAGTTTGGTACTGGTGAGGGGGCCATAGGAGCCTCGGATAATGCATTGGAGGTAGGTGATTCCTTGGGCAGGAGGAGGATAGGTTGGACATATTTAAATTTTATATGCACCATTTTTTGGATGTGTGGCAATAATGAATAAGTCCAATGGAGCGGTATCCATTGAGTGGCATGGATTACATTAAGGATTAGGAGTTTCCCTTGTTCGTCCATGGTTGTGAAACCACAGCTATAATTATGTTTGTTTGATTAAGTATGTTTCTATACATGTTATTAGTATGTACATACTTTATGTATATCTAGTATTGATTGTGGTATCTTATATGTGATGCAAATGTTGGGCTAGTTCAAATGTCGTAGGGGGGATTTCTCCATAAAAAATGTGAGGAGGGTGTATGGATGGTGAGAGGTATTGGAGAAGCAAGTGGTGAGGCCAGAGCTACTGGTGTTGATGTAGGTGGGTCTTCTCTTTTTGGGGGAGTATTTGGTGTGGATGAGGCCATGGTTTCCTCAGCCGATATCGAGAGATGGTTGGGAATTTTGACAGTGGATATCAACGATCAGCGGATAACTGATCTAGATGAAGAGGATATGGCATAGAATCTCCAAATTGCTATGGAAAGTGGTGCTGGTCGAAATTCATTGATGTGGTGGTTAGTAGTGGTGTGACATGTGGTATGGGGGGTACAAAGAGGATATGGTAATCCTACTAAGAAAAAACCACGACCGGGATCAAGACTAGCTCAGTTATTAGATCTAGGGGCTATAGGAGAAGCAAAGGGAAATTTCATGTGACCGTTAGCTATCTTGGGGTGCTATGATCCAGCTGGCGATGGAGCAGCGTAAGTGCTAGGCACTTTTTTTATTTTGTATTAAGATAGGGTCGAGATCCCCATTTTGTATATGTATTTAATGGAGCCTATTAGAGTTGGTGTTATGATGTATCCTCCATAAAGTTGGTGATTCTTTTTGTATATGTCCTGATGAGTACCCTTTTGTACATGACACATATCTTTTGATGAAATAAACACACACACATACCATTTTGGAAACATGTTTCATGTTTCTAATCTATGTGTGATGTATGTATATGTACTTATACATTCATGTATGTGTTTGATTTGTGAGGAAACCTACCACTAATGATTGCAATATCCAAGGTACTCAATGGGGTTCCTAGATCCATTTCCTAGATGATGATTTGGAATTGATAGGAATAAATCCATTATAAGGAGGGATTTAATGCATCCCACATCAACTGACATGAAACTGAGAACAATATGCTGATGTACTTTGGTAGAGATGCAAGATCCAACACTGTATACTAACATAAGGAAGGATGACATGATTAGTCAGGAATATTTGAGGAATGGTCGACATTGGTTTGACTTCCCTTGAACACATAACATGATGCAAAATGGACACTTGGTAACATAAGACTCGAGTAACTAAGAATCATGAAATCCATCAATGTCAGATGCGTTAATGAAAGAATCCATAGATGACGAGAAGGATGACCCATTGGTGGAGTCACCATTATGTTGGTAGAGATTGCAACAGGGATGTGTCTACAACATTCTCTATCCTTACTATAGGTGGGTGAGTCCTAATTGATAGAAATACATGTGACAATTTAAAAGTTTTTTGAGATTCCTAAGCATTCTCAAAGAGTAGAGAGGGGAGTAAGAAGGGAAAGAACCTCTTGAAGCATGCCACTTGTAGAATATCCTCTTGCTTGGGAATCCATGACCTTTAGGCCTCCATTAGCATCTTTCTTGCTAGTTCCTTATTTCTATATCTACCTCTATGAACTTGAAAAACTTTGAAAAACTTGAAATCTATCTACCAAATATTGAATTCAAAAGTATATTTAACACAAATTCAAACTTAAAATTGGGGGGAAACTAGAATTGCATCATATTCAAAATAAGAAGAAAGTGCTTAAAATCCAATTTTGGAGGTTACCCCCTTATCCATCCATGCCATTGATAACCAATATCTTCATGTGGAAAATAATTCTTCTAGCTTTCAAATCCTCCAGCATGCCTTTTCTTTAATTTTTCTATCCTTTACTTCACGTCATATGCCTTTTTTATATAGTATTGGGATTTATGCACCCAATCACAAACCATGAATGTGGGTTTAATTTTTTTTATGAATTTTGATTATTTTCTTAAAAAATCCCACTTTACTTAGTTTTGCAGGAACTTCACTTGAATTTCTAGTATTTCCAGGACAATTAATACATATGACATGTATTCTTTCCACTCTAGGAGTTGTGGAAACAAGGTTTTGGCCATTAAGTAGTATTGATCTCAACCTAGTTTAGAGAAATATTCATATTCACATACTTATTTATGTGTGGAAGCAATGGTCCGATGAGAGATCAAATATCTCAATTTGTTCCAAATTTAGTTCTTCATTTTGTTAAAATATTGTAACTTCAGAAGATATTCTATTTTTATTATATGTATTCCTCCTTTAGGAGATGTCACTGATGTAATTGGTCATGTCAGAGTCATTAAAATAATCAATGTAAACCTCTGGATGTAATTTAGGTCAATAGTACCCATGATTCATTATAACAAATTTTATTTTGGTGTCTTACTAGACAAGTTGGCCCTGTTAGTTAGACAAGTCGGCCCAGTTAGGTTTTAGGTCAATTCAAGAGTGAAATATAAATAGGGAGGCACCTCCATTTGTACTCACTTCACTCAAGCAAGTTTTCTAGAGGGAGAAGAGGAAATCCACTAGAAAGAGGGAGGAGAAGTTATCTTGGGGTTTTACACTATCTTGGTCGAGTTCTATATTGAGGAAGTTTTTCAGGGTTTTCTCCCTTGTGGTTTCCTTGAGGAAAATATTTATGTTCTTTGTGTTGTTGTTTTTCTTTTTCTTTTAGTGATCCTACTATTGTAAATTGTTTTAGAATATCATCTAAGAAATTAAGAAAACTTAACATGGTATCATACCACCCTGAAAGGAGACATTGTACAATTAGGGTTTGTTATTATAAACAATTCCCTCAACAAATCAACTAGGAAAGTGGGATCACTCAAATATCCCTAGGAGGGTGCATCCTTTTGTGAAAACATAATTGATTTTTGAGAAGTTTCATTTTTGGGCTTGACGCTACTACTAGGAAGAACCAGGGATTCAATTTTATTGAGGTTCCATCATAAATCTCAGAAAAGACAAGATATAGTCTATCTTTCCTTGGGGAGGTGTATATTTTCCATCACTCATCCCTCCAATGATCTGAACTAAAAAATTAGGGTTTTTCCATCAAACCCTAGGGCACCTCACTGAAGGTCATTCAAAATATGTATTCTCCAATAAGTATTGTTTCTTATATTTCCATTTGAAGCTCACATTCTATTAAAGATGGAAAAAAATACCAATATGGATGAAAAGCTTGAGGGTGCGAAGAACTTTATAGCATTGAACTATAGGCTCATGCTCTTCCTAAAAGAGAATGATATATAAGGATTCATAAAGGATGAATTTGCAGAACTAGAAGGATATGAGGTAAAGGACAAGAACAAGAATGATATGATAAAGGATAAGAGGATCATAGTTGAATCCATAAAATATCACTTGATCCCTCAAGTATCTTCAATGAGGACACCAAAGGAAATGTTAATGCCCTGTCCAGCCTATTTAAAGGAATAAATGTAAATAATAAGATGATTTTGAGAAATCAACTCAATAGTGTGCAAGTTTAGAAGTTAGATACCATGCAATCATACTTCACAAGAGTGTCCCAAATAAAGGAGCAGATGGAAGCTATTGGTGACATGATAGAGAAAGCATAAGTTGTAATGACCACCTTGAATGGTATCCCTAGAGAATGGGAATATTTCATTCGAGGAATATGATCTAGAAGAAAGTTGACCAAGTTCTGAAAGTTATGGGAATAATGTGTTCAAGAAGAAGAAAGAATAATAGACAGAGAAGAGAAGCCAAATAGAAATGAAGATCAAGCTTTGGCAGCCCACACCAAAGGAAAGAACAAGAGGAAGAGTTATGATCATCCTCCTAAAAAAACTCAAGGATTCAAAAAGAATAAGAAGGTCAAGAAGGACTTCTCAGGTTATGAATGCTTCTCTTGCCATAAGATGGGACATGTGTCCATAAATTGTCACCTGAAGGCATAAAAACTCAATAATAGGAACAAAATATTCCAGGCCCATGCAACTAAAGATAATGGTCAAGAACATGAGAAAAGAACTAAAGAAGATGAAGATTCCTGTGAAGATTATGTTTTAATTTTAGCACTCACAGGTTTAGTTTCACCTAGTATCGATACTTGGCTATTCGATAGTGGTGCCTCCAAGCACAATACAGTTTACATTGATTCACTCTCTTGTCTTGTACATAAGGATTCCCCATGTAAATTAATTCTTGGATATGATTATCAATTTCCCATCAAAGGGATGTGAGAATCCTCTTATAATTTGGACTCTGGAAATTCCATGAATATGAAGGTTGTTATGTATGTCCCAAGACTTAATAAGAATATCCTTTCTATCTCATCCTTATATAAGAAAGGTTTCAGAGTTTCTTTTGTAGATGATGAAGTCCTCATGTGGACAAAATGAAAAACTATATATGATGCAGTGGTGATTGGATTTGAAGAACTACAAATTAAAGGGGCATGCAGACTTAGCCTTGATTACTAGCACTGTAATCCAATGTGAATTGTGGAGCATAAGACTTGCTCATATACATTACAAATCATTTCCAATTGTGATCAAGGTGGTGACAAGTTTACCATAGATCTAGGTAAATACTAAGGATCTGTGAAGGATGTGCACAAGGAAAGAATACTAAGAACCCTTTTCCAAATAGTGATAATAAAGAAAAAGGGATTCTAGACATTGTTCACTTGGATGTATGCAAACCAATGCAAACTAATTCATTAAGTGTGTATGTTTACTATGCTTCCTTCATTGATGACTACTCCCGCAAAACTTGGATCTATTTCTTGAAGAAGAAATATGAAGTGTTTTAAAAGTTCAAGGAGTTTAAGTTTCTTGTAGAAAACATCTCTGAAAAGAGGATCAAGACCTTAAGATTAGATAATGGAGGTGATTTCACATAAGGTGAATTCAACGAATACTACAAAGAAATTTGGATTAATATGGATCTCACCATTCCCTATACTCCAAAACAAAATGGTGTGGTGGAAAGGAAGAATAAATATATCATGGAAGTTGTAAAATCCATGATCCATTATCAATATCTACCTATGTACCCATGGGAAGAAGCATCTAGAAGAATAGTATATGTACATAATAGAATCTCCCATAGTGCACTTAGGAATAAGACTCTAGAAGATATGTTTACCAGAGAAAATACCAAAGTCAATCACCTAAACATATTTGGTTGTTCGGTATACATACATATTCTGAAGGAGAAAATATCGAAGTTCAACCCTTCGAAAAAGAAGGGATCGTTTGTAGGATATAGTGAGAAATCAACGTCTTACTGAATCTATATCCTAGGATACCATCCAATTTAACTAAGAATAGATGTCACTTTTGATGAAGATAGAACTTTCAGAAAATCAAGGAAATATAAGGAAGTTGAAGAGGAGCATGAAGCTCCTAGAGTTGCAGATGTTTCCAAATCATCCAGAAATGAGGAGGAAGAATAGATACCTGAGGATTTTCCTAGTGAGATGATCTCATGCAAAAGAAGGCCTTCTTGGGCACAAGAATTAATTGAAGAATATTAAAGATATGGTGTCCCTGAAGGAACCATCATATAAAGTGAGAAGCCAAATCCGTACCCCAATTATGTGGCTTTGATGTGCAATCTCGTTGACAAAGAACCTACATGCTTTGAAGAAGCAACAAAGAAGAATTAATGGGTAGATTCCATGGTCGCAGTATGCCAGTCTATTATAAAGAATGATGTATGGGAAGTAGTACCAAGACCAAAGAACAAGTCAATAGTGTCCTCTAAATCGATATACAAAAAAAATCATTTAGAAGATGACAGTATAGAGAAGTACAAGGCAAGATTCATAGCTTGCAGATTCTCTTAGAAGGAAGGAATCGACTATGAGTAGACCTTTGCACTAGTAGAAAGGTACACCTCAATTAGAACCATCTTTTCCTTGGCATCCAAGATGAAGTGTAAGTTACATCAGATGGATGTAAGGAAAACCTTCCTAAATGGGGTGATATAAGAAGAAGTATACATTGAACAACTGCGAGGTTTTGAGATATATGATCAAAAAAATCATGTATGTAGACTTAAAAAGGTAGTGTATGGGTTGAAGCAAGCACCCAGAGAATGGTATGGAAGAATTGATGGATTCCTGATGAGTCGGGATTTACCAAGAGTAAACCAGATTCCAACCTCTACTATAAAGTTGAGGATGATGGGATTATGATATTACTAATATATGTAGATGATATATTCTTTAGAGGTGAAGAGAATCCCATCAACGAATGCAAGAAGAAGCTCGATGCATAATTTGAGATGAAATACCTTGGAATGATGTACTATTTTATAGGTCTTGAAGTATGGCAATATCCAAATGATATTTTCCTAAACCAAGGAAAATATGCAGTAGAGATCCTAAAGAGATTTGGGATGATGGATTGTAAGGCTATGACTACTCCGATGACAACAATTTTGAAGCTCTTGAATGATGATTCTTTGGAGATAGTGGATGTTACCTTATACCAACAGATTATTGGTTCAGTAATGTACTTAACCATTACGAGGCCAAATATATGTTTTTATGTAAACACTCTAAGTCAATATATGGTGAAACCTAGGCATGTTCACCTAGTGGGAGAAAAACATGTAATGAGGTACCTAAAGGAGACATTGGATTATGGTCTTAGATATGCATAAGATGGCGAGATCAATGTTGGGGCGTGCACCTTAATGGTCCTTAATTTTGGTAACTCCGCGGTTTTTGTGGAAGCTTGTAAGCGGAGTTGCGACTCAAAATAGTCTTAAGGGTGTTGGGGTTGAGTAAAAGCCTTTTTTTTGTAATAAACCCATGGTTTAAGTCCAGGGTTTAGGCTTCGGGGTGCCCATGGTTTAAGCCCATGGTTTTGTAATAAGTGCACTATAAATAAGCACTCTTGTAAAGAAGTCAGTTTAGGCTTTTGATGTAAGATGAATTGATGCAAAGCTAAGGCTCATTTTGTAAGAAAGGTTAAGTCCCAGCTGTGTGCGTGGACGACCTCTGCAGCTATGTGCGTAGAGGGTTTTGGGTGATTACAAAGATCTACAGCTATGTGCACAGAGATCTATAGCTTAGTGCGTAGCTTTGAGGAATTGAAGGGATCTGTAGCTGAGTGCGCAGATCAGAACTGTGGTTTTTGTAAATAGTTGAATAAAACACAGTTCTGTGGACGTAGCCCCTAAAATGGGGGTGAACCACATTATATCATGTGTTGTGGTTCTTTTGTGTGGTTGTTATGTTATTTTATGCATTGATAAATATATAACTAATAAGTAATATCACTGCTAAATATTAACTCCGTTGTGAATTACCAGTAAAGGGTTAAGCAAGGAACTGTTTGTTTATCTAACTGCGAAGCTAAATAAATGAATATCAAAGCTCTGTATTTTATGATTATCATTTTTTAGAAGCTAAAGGTACAGTAATATCCCTCTTCTGCTTGCATAAACCTGATTCTGCGGCACCCCATAGCTGTTTTGGGTGAGACTGCAACCTGTTTGCAGGTTGTTGCCGAAAGGGCCAACACTGTGGGTCTTTTGTTGGTGTGAAGACAAAAGTATAGAACCTGGGTCTACCCTAAGCCCAACAAATTGGTTCTGTTTCCTGTTGAACTTAGTATCTGCTCAAGAGGGGTTTACGTCGTACCTCGAGGGCTATGTTTTGAAGACCCTCAGTGAAGGAAATCGGTGATTGGATTGAAGGGACTTATCTGAACTTTGTTGTATAAGAGAACAAAGATCCGTGTCGTAGTTCAAACGAATTTTTACAAAGGTACGTTTTTTTTTATGTTTATGAAATTTTCTTTGGTAGTATCCAAGGGGTAAGTACTTGAATTCATTTAGTTTGAGAATTAAAATGCTATTGGTGGAAAAATGTATATTTCTCATTGAATTAGACTGTTAGATTTAGTATTACTAACATATGTTTGCAAGTCAAAGTACCTTTGACGAGAAAAGTGGTTTGCTGCGAAGTGGAAAAAGGTACAAGAGAAATTTTGAGTCCTATACCCTAGGTCAGAATACCGAGTCTAACCCCACAAGTCCAGCAGCCTTAGAGCCCGAAGAAACCCTTTTTGTTGGAAATCCTCCGGTAACCCCGCAGCGAAGACATTTTATCCCTAAGAACCCATCGCAATCTGAAAGTAACCCTAGCCCGAGTATTCCTATCATAGGTTAGACTACCCCAGTAAGTTCCCCCCCACCTACTACCAGTCCCCCCCCCCCTAGATCCATGATGGCCCATGACATTAAGCTCCCTGTTTTCAAAGGAACTGGATCAGAGGATCCAGAACAGTTCTGGTTCTTATGCGAAGCAGTGTGGAATGCTAAGAACATTATGGATCAAGATACAAGAAGAGCATAGCTGGTTACTTCTTTTAGAGACCATGCTTTGACCTGGTTCATGAAGTTTTCCAGTACTCAGAACCATGTCTTGGTTGATATAAAAGCAGCAATGATAAAGGAATTTAAGAAGCCTAAATCAGAGTCACAGTGTATCACTGAACTAAAGGAAATTCAGTAGCGGTGAGGAGAATCAGTGTGGGACTTTGATCAGAGGTTCAAATTTCTGCTAGATCAAGTCAGTTTCACTATTGGACCAACGCAGCATAAGGAATGGTTCATCGCAGCTTTGTTACCGCACATTAGGACTCCACTCATGCAACAGAAGGTTGTGGATTAGTAGGAGGCTTTGGAAATCGCTATGAATCTTGAAACAGCCCCTGTCGAAGATAATTCTGGTATCACTCAAATACAAGCATAGTTGGCAGTGATGGCTCTAGATCTTCACGATATGAAAAAAGGGAAAGCTAGTCATGAAGAGGTTTGGTGTACACGATGTCAAACAGAGGTTCACGACAAGGAACAGTGTCTCGTGGTAAGAAATTCCCTGAATTCTGGTGCACCAAACCCGTTCAAACCTGGTGTTCTATATTGTGAGATCTGTAGGACAACTAGCCAGCATCGACGTAAATACTGCTATCTTCTGCAAAGGTATGTGCAAGTCCCTAAGAACCCTTATTGCAAGTTATGTAAGTTAGTGGGACACAATGAAGATGAGTGTCGCAGCTTTTACCTCATGAGAGAACAGACTTATGATGATTATCGGGTACAAAACGATGGCCAAGGCAATGATGGATATGGTTACCATGGTAGTACATTATGTCGTGAAACTTTTGGAGGTCATGGTCGTGGTGGTATGGCTGGCAGAGGACGAGGCCAGGTTGTGTGCTATAACTGTAACCAGGTAGGACATCTAGCTAGAGACTGTTGGAACCCAACTATGACATGTCGATATTGCAGAGCTGTTGACCATGTGATTGAGCAATGCCCACAGCTGATAGCCAAGATTCAAGAAAGAAATAGTGGCCCTACTCAGAATATTCAGCTGATCACTGTGGAGCAATGACCTATCCCAACCATTAATGTTGTTACCAGGAGTGGAGCTACAACGAAAGTGTAGAACAAGGAGAAACAGCCTGCCGAGGCTTGGGTTCGTAAGGCCCAAGAAAAAATCTCAGCATTTGATGTCGAAAGAGAAAAAGAGACATTTATGGAATCCAAGAGAGACTTTGCTGAACCCAACACCTTAGTAGCACTGGTGCAACAACCTCAGCAGCAGTCGCAGCCACAAGAAGCTTCGACGGATAAAGTAAGTACATTGTCCTCCTTTTTACAGATTTGTATGAAGCTCTTAAGAAATCAGACTGCTTTAAATGATTTGCAAAAAGTTATTGCTTCTTGCGAACCTCAGCAAAGTCCTGGTCAGGAAAAAACTGTTCATAGAGTCAGAAGAACTGGTAGGGAGATGAGATTGAATGCTTAGATAGGAGAATATGACATGACTGATGTCATCTTGGACCTAGGATCAGAAGTAAATGTCTTAACTAAGCAGACATGGGAACAAATGGGAAAACCTACTCTGGAATGGTCCCCTATATAGTTGAGATTAGCCGATCAGTAGAAGATTGTGCCCCTAGGAAGACTCCCTAGCGTATCAGTAGATATTGATGGAGTCAGTACCTTAGCAAACTTTGAGGAAATTGAAATAATTGATGACATTAACCCCTATCCAGCACTACTAGGCATTGAATGGGAAATAGATAATGATGCAGTAATCAACCTGAAGAAGGGGTAGATGACTTTCTAAGGGAAAGGACTGAGAGTCATAGTACCATTGGATCCTTCTCAAGGAGAGAGGTACATCGAGCCAGTAAGAGATGAAGACCAGGATGTTTTGGACCATATCTACAATATCACAGCGAAGGAAGAAGATTATTTTGATCCTACTGCCGAAGGTATCATGGATTGGCAGTGTGACAGCTCCTGCATGACGGATTCAGATGACAGCCTAGAGAATTGGCAGAATAGACTGTATGAACTACATGGACATCAATATGCAAGAATTACCAAGTCCCTCAGATGGATTAGTTCACAGACAAGAACCTTACCTGTTTTTGATGGTTCAACAGACCCATAAGAGTTTATTGTGCAATTCTTAGAGTAGGTACCAGATTCATAGAAAATGGAGACTCTAGATTCAGCATTCAGAGCCACAGTAGCCAGATGGTGGAATGGTCATAAAATGTACCTTCATAGTTGGGAAGCGTGCCAGAAGTCCCTTTGCCTAAGATTCGGGGACCAACCTCAGGAGGTGCGAAGCAGGTTTAATGGTAAGACGAGTCCTCGAGGACATTTGGAGCAATGCTACGAAGCATGGGAGCATGTACCTCATGAAGAATGGGTACATAGGTTTTTGCACACCCTGGAACCTATAGCAAAGAACTGGTATGTGGAGGTTCAGCTCTGCCACGGTACTGTAAGTTGGGATAGTCTTGTTGATAGTTTTGTGCTGACATTTTCTATTAATGAGGTTTTTCCTACTTTGGACGCAGCTGTTAGGTTAATCCATACTAAAGTATTTGATGATCAAGAAATAGTAGAATACCAACCTGATTGGAAGGAACAAGAAGCTAATGCAGTAGAATGTTATAACCTCACAATTGATGAGGATGACAATCCATGCAACATTAACATTCCTGAGTCAGAAGGACACTGCAAAGTACATGGACCAGTAGTTGAAGCACCTAAAGTGACTCAGCCCTTGAAGACGTGGACTGTAAACATTGGGTCAGAAGAAAACCCTAAGTATGCTACCATTGGATATTATTGGGATGACGAAATGGTGAGCAAAGTGATCCAACTTCTCCATGAATATCAGGACCTATCTCTGATAGGGATCTCAAAAATCAAAGGAATCATTGAGGTGGTGGAAAACATTCTGTTATGGGTTGAATCTCGAAGCCAGGTTGAAGCTGGTATCAGGAAATGTTGAATGTCCTTATTTTGGCATAGCCAGAGTCACTGCTTGTGCCGAAGAAGGAAAGATGTGTCAAAGCTTAAAATAAGACCGTTGGAAGAAATCAAAATTGGCAGCACTGGTACGTTACTTGTATTAACTTCCTGTATTAATGAGATCTTGGAAAATCTACCACCGTTTGGACAAGATCTCTGTTAGATTTGGTATCATCAATACACATTTATGACAAATGTCATGGATGGATTCTATAAGAAGACACCCACACTCGCGATGTTTGCATTTTGCATTTTCTTGAGTTTTACAATTGCATCCATGTCAGCTGATAGCGAGCTTCAGAAGTTAGTGAGAGAATTTGAACAGGAGGGTCTGCTGCACCTTGTCAACCACCCACCTGCATATGCACCCCATAGAGAGACTCCCCCAGCACCGACCTAGCTAATGCAGACACGCTCTACCAGGAAAAAATTTAAGCCTGAAGTTCGTTCTAAGCGGAACGAAGACAGACACAAGCAATCAAGGAAAACACCAGAGGATCCCGAGATGAATCTGTCCAGCTCAGGAGAGGTCCCGCTTGAAGAGGATGAGAACATTGCCTCGCAGTGTCCACCGTATCTTCCGCTAGTTCTATTAGGCGTTCAGCTCCCTCGACGGATGAAGAAGTTCACATTACGCACCCCTTCGCTGCCACCGGGTGTGCAGCTAGTCAGGACAATGACAAGGAAAATAGACTGGCTCAAGTACGTCAATCACAATACAAATGATCAGGGGAAATTTCCATAGTTCGCACCTGGGACATACTTACACTCTATCTACTATCAGGAGACTGGAGCGACATTATTAGAAGTGAAACAGTGGGCTGCTGGCTTGGACAAAGCAGGTTTGTTGAAGATGCTCGATGTACCCCACTTCAGTCGCAGCACATAGGTAACCGTGGTGGTTAAACAATTATTGGTGTTTGTGCATGATGGGTACCTATGGCTCAGAAACTAGAAAATCACTATCAATGGAGAACTCATTCACTGGAATATGGGCCTGCCAAAGGAAGGGCCTGACCTTAGCATTGAGTTTTTGGGAAAACATGAAGATGTGAAGCTAGCACATAGCATGAAGGAACGCTTCGGGCTGACGAAAGGGAAGCGAGGGTATCAAACCTCAGCCATTCAGCATCAAAAAATTTGATTCACTGTAGAGCTCTTAGCCTCCAAGCTAATGCAGAAGTGCAGACCAAACGAAGTACCTGCCCTGATTATAAGTATTGCTGCGAACTGTGTGGAAGGCTACATTTACAACGGGGCAGCATACATCGCTAAGGAATTTTTTGAAGATGCCCGTGATGCACAGGAAAAAGGTAGACCCTTTCACTATTCATGGCTGATCATTCTTATTGCTTTGATAAGGTGGAAAGAGCCCACTGAGGTGCAGTTTATTGACATACCTCCAAGCATGCTAGGTGCAGCGAGGTACACATTGCTCTGGGTGTCACAGGACAAAGCATCCCAGCAGATGACGAACACTGTGTTCACCTTTTAAGCCATGAGTATCTCATATGAGATTGTAAAGACCCCACGGCTCAGTAATGAGCTATTCTCTCAATATGATGGAGTGGCCACCTTCTGGGCTGACATGCACAATGTCTTCATTTAGGCCCACGCAGATAAGAAGAAGGCATGCTGGAAGTTGCCATATGTTGTGACCAAAGAAGACATCCTTGTGATAATTTAGCAGTGGCCGGTTGAATGGTTGAAGGATGAAGGAACAAAGCCCAACATTCCAATCCCTCTGGTCACCAATGTGGGTGCTGGCCCTAGTCAGACGCAGCAGCAAGACCCCCCAGAGGACAGTGAAGAGAAAAGTGAGTCATAGCAGAGTGAAAGCGACCAAGGTGGAGATGGCAGAGATGAAGGAGAATAAGAGGAGTCAATCAAAACTATCTCAGACCCTAATCGGCCAGATAAGTGTAAGTCACCAGAGGTCGAAGAAGTGACCAAACCTTAGTCACGAAAGAAAACAAAAGCGTTGAAGGACAAGAATATCGATGAAGAGCCCACCTTGACAAGTGAGGAGCTTAATCAGGCTTTGTCGAAATCCACAAAATTTCTCACCAAGAAATGGTCAGAGTTTGCAGTCACACATCTTGATGCCATCACCGGCGTAGCAAAGTGAATCTCGGAGCTGAAGGAGTTAGCAGAAAAATCAGTGACTGGCGCTGTGGCAAGTAGTGCGCCAGTACTTGCGCAGCTAAACACAAGACAATGGCTGGTTAGAGAACACCAGGGACAAGTGTCAAGTGCCACCTTCATCATAACTGATGCATATTCTCACACAAAGATGAGCATGATAGTTGGAATAGATTACACTAAGATGTCCATGATGGAATTACATCTCTGTCAGTCAGCTATCGCAAAGTAAATCCAAGCACGAGACCACTACTCACAAATACAGTTGGAAAATACCAGGAAGCAGAATGATAGCCTCGCAGCATAGTTGGAGGAAGAAAAGTAGAGAAAGAGCGACGTAGAACGTAAGTAGGTCACATTGGCGTGAGTATTGGAGGAGGCATGTCGAAATCTTCCTAACTTCGACATCCAGAATGAGGAAGAACCGGAGCAAAGAATCGCCAAACTAAAAGACTATGCACAGTAGTCTCGCAATGAAGTAGCGAAGCTTAAAGCAAAGCATGAGGCTCAGATTGTGGAGCTTCAACTTCGCATTATCCCGAAAATCCCACCAGAGGTCTGAGAGCAGTGTCGCGTAGACATTCAAGCCTCAGCAGCAAAAATCTCAGATATCGTGGGTAGTACACAAAACTGCTAGAGGAAAGTGTCGATGCCTGGACAACACTGTAGGAAACCCCTGAAGTAAAAAGGCTACAGGAAACCATCAAGTAGCGACAAGCAGAGTTGGACGCAGTAAAAGTGGAAATTAAGACCCTTCCCCCTACGAAAAAAATTCTCAAGGTAAAACAAAGCAAGGAACTCTAGCAGGAGATTGAGTCATACAGAACAAAAGCAACACTGCTAGAAAATTCTATGCAACCCCTTGTCAACGAGGCCTTGGAATTGAGTACTGTTGTGGACAGCCAGCTCAAAGTTCTAAAGGAGTACGATGCATTTGCACAGTAAAAGGCTAGAGAAGCATCAACGACAGCATTGCAGGAGCTGGTGGAGAAGGAGCAAGCAACCGACAATATCATGTGTGGCCTCAACAAGTAGTTCACTATCTTTGCCAACAAAGTTCTCCCACCAGGAAAGTAGCAGAGTGTCCCAGGACGGGACACTGGTGAGTCTTAGGGTCATGTTGGGGCACGCACCTTAACGGTCCTTAATTTTGGTAACTGCGCAGTTTTTGTGGAAGCTTGTAAACGGAGTTGTGACTCAAAATAGTCTTAGGGGTGTCGGGGTTGAGTAAAAGCCTTCTTTTTGTAATAAACCCATGGTTTAAGTCCAGGGTTTAGGGTTCGGGGTGCCCATGGTTTAAGCCCATGGTTTTGTAATAAGTGCACTATAAATAAGCACTCTTGTAAAGAAGTCAGTTTAGGATTTTGATGTAAGATGAATTGATGCGAAGCTAAGGCTCATTTTGTAAGAAAGGTTAAGTCCCAACTATGTGCATGGACGAACTCTACAGCTGTGTGTGCAGAGGGTTTTGGATGATTAAGAAGATCTGCAGCTGTTTGTGCAGATATCTGTAGCTTAGTGTGCAACTTTGAGGAATTGAAGGGATATGCAGCTAAGTGCGTAGATCAGAACTGTGGTTTTTGTAAAGAGTTGAATAAAACACAGTTCTATGGATGTAGCCCCTAAACTGGGGGTGAACCATGTTATATCGTGTGTTGTGGTTCTTTTGTGTGGTTGTTATCTTATTTTATGCATTGATAAATATATAACTGATAAGTAAGATCACTGCTAAATATTAACTCCGCTGTGAATTCCTAGTAAAGGGTTAAGCAAGGCACTGTTTGTTTATCTAACAGCGAAGCTAAATAAGTGAATATCAAAGCTCTGTATTTTTTGATTATCAATTGTTAGAATCTAAAGGTACAGTAATATCCCTCTTCTGCTTGTAGAAACCTGATTCTGCGGCACCGCATAGCTGTTTCAGGTGAGACTGCAACCTGTTCGCAGGTTGTTGCCGAAAGGGCCAACACTGTGGGTCTTTTGTTGGTGTGAAGACAAAAGTATAGAACCCGGGTCTACCCTAAGCCCAACAATCAAATTACATGGATTTATAAATTCAAATTGGGAAGAAAGTGCCGAATACAAAAAGATCAGTTTAGGATGTTGGTTTAGCTTGGGATCATGCATTATCTCATGGTTCAGTAGAAAGCATTCTAGTATTTCACTTAGCACATCAAAACATGAAAACATTGCAGCATGTTAAACCTATAGTGAAGAATTATGGATTCGTAAGATGTGACTAAGATGTGGCTAGGATTATTTGATTAAGATGATAGAAATCCTAGTGTTTCATGATAAGTTGAAACATATTGAAATTATATATCATTAAATCAGGGATATGGTGTATAAGGGAGCTGTAAATCTCAAATATGTTCCTATAGAGGAACAAGGGGAATATGTGTTGACTAAGCCTTTGTCTCATGTAAAGTTTGAATACTTTCAAGACAATCTTGGTGTAGTCTGAAAGGACCTCCCTCGAAAGAGGGAGTGAGGAAGAGGTAGTAGGTTTTCTGTTGCAGTGGTGTGGTATATCAACCTAGGGTAGGGTATATATGTCTAGGCTTGTTGGCCTGAAAGGGTTATTAATTTAGACGATGCTTGTTTGATACTAGGGGGATTAGTATGTCTGGTTGTGCTTGTTGTCTTGAAAGTGTTAGTAAGTCAAAAAAAATCCTGAGTGGATTTACTAGAGAACCCACTGTGATGTTGCTCCATATGTCCTAAGGGAAAGACGATGAGTATCCAACACTCTGTGCTGATTTCAATATTTCGATACTGATGTTGATGAGGTTTTTTTGGTATTTATATACTGATGTCAATGAGGTTGTTTCAGTATTTCTATATTGATGTTGATAAGGTTGTTTCAGTATTTCTATACTAATAATACAAATAATGATCTAGAATTTATTTATTGATGATGAGGTTTTATCACTAACATGCTAATGATGTTGTTGTTACTTTAGTATTTGGATACTAATGTTGCAGATGATGATTTAGTATTCACATACTGATGTTGCAAGAGATGATTCAGTATTCACATATTGATGTTGTAGTTAATGATACAATATTCACATATTGATGTTGCAGGAGATGATCCAATATTCACATATTAATGTTGTAGAATATGATCTAGTATTCACATACTGATGTTGCAGAAGATGATTTAGTATTCACATACTGATGTTGCAGAAGATGATCCAGTATTCACATACTGATTTTGCAGAAGATGATCCAGTATTCACACACTGATGTTGTAAAAGATGGTCCAGTATTCACATGTCGATGTTGCAGATGAGGATGCATTAGTATTCACATACTGATGATGATGTAGTTCTAGATTGATGATGAATATACATGATGTTATTCCAAAACTTCCTATGACATATAGAGACTCACTAGTTAGATGTACAGTTGTAGTGGTGGTTGTTGTTGATGAAGAATACCTTCCTAGTTAAGAGGGAGTGTTAAAATATTATAACTTCAGAAGATAACATATTTGTACTATTTGTATTCCTCCTTCAAGAGACGTCACTGATGTAATTGGTAATGTAAGAGTCATTGAAATAATCAATGCAAACCTCCATATGTAAGTTGGGCCAATAGTACCCGTGAGTTATTTTAATAAATATTATTTTGGTTTCTTAATAGACAAGTCAACCCAATTAGGTTTTAGGTCAATTTAAGAGTCAAATATAAATAGGGAGATGCCTCCTTCATTTGTACTCACTTCACTCAAGCAAGTTCTCTAGAGAGAGAAGAAGAAGTGCACTAGCAAGAGAGAGGAGAAGTTATATTGGGGGTTTACATTGTCTTGGTTGAGTTCTATACTAAGGAAGTTGTTGGCCTTTTTCCCTATGACCCAGGTTCATCCCATCTCTTTGGTCAGTGCAACAAAGCCCAAGATATCAACCCAACGGAGAAGAGCCCAACTGACAACACCTGTGACATAGATGTTGTCTCACCTAAGATATATTAGTTCTATGGATAACTGCCAGAACCACATTTCCACAATTCCTGCGGGAGGGTGTTTAAGTCATTGTCCCCATGCCAAGGTTTCCAACAAAGACTGGGAAGATGGGTTGGTGGTTTGCACTTTATATATCAACATTGAAGTATTATTATCCCTTATTTATGCAATCTTATGCAAATTCACAGTGAAAAAACATCACAAACATATTCATTAATTGAAATACAACATTCATACAATTATCTCTTTAAAGAAAAATAACTAATCAATCATTTAAACATAGTAAATATGCACTTGTCTAAGCTACTCAACATTCACACATATACACAACATGTAACGTGGAAAACCATATGGGAAAACCACAAGGTTCTCTTCATTTGGCATTGGCATGAAGAAATAGATGCACCCTTTGTATGTACATAGAGCTATAGAATCTATTCAATATCTTCTCTTATATCTCTACAGACTTCTCCTCCCTCTCATGCTCTTTGTTCTTATCAACTTTATTACTCTACACTACTCTGACTCAGTAATCCGCACACATCCTCGATCGACTTGACCTTCTCTATATGTCTATGTACTCAACTGCAAATCCACTACTCTGATGCACTCAATGATCCATAGTCATTAAACAAAACTATCTACCTCTAGTCTAGCTCAAGCATCTTTCCCAAGAGTCTAGACACTTACTCAAAACCATTGTATCCTCTAATCAGCTGAAAATCGTCTAAACAAAAACTAGTTAACAGGTTAACTGATCAACCAGCTAACCCATGTATAGCTTGGGTTTCTCCTTTTATAGCCTTATTAAATACTCGATACATTCCCATATAGGTTTGTTACAGACTCAATAGTGACTCGATATAGATTCTAACAGACTCAACTTCAGTCCCTATCCCAACCAACTTACTATATTCAGCCCATAGGTTGTGTTTCCTATTCTAGAAATATATGACCAAAAAGGTGCTATCAACCTGGATTACAAAAAAATCCTTTACGCAGGTGGTTTCCACTGAATCCACTCAAGCTCATACCCATGATTTCTAAGGGGTACTGCTTCTCAGCATCATTCCTTACTGTCACTTTCTGGCCATCACCTTATCTACACGCTTGCTTCTGCAAATATTATTCCATGTCATCATGTCTCTTACTCTATCCTTCTATTGTAGCCTACAAAATTGGTGCAACTTCCTCGTCCTATGCCTTCTCTTTCCCTTTCTCCTTTTCTTCCCTCTTATGTCGCATCATCCTTCCCTTCTTCTTTGATGTTGTTTACTATGTCATAGCTCCTTCTTCTTCTTCCTTATACTCTTATTCCCTTAATTAGGAAGAGTTCTATATAAATTATGCCCTTTTGTCCTAGGTCCAATAGGCCCCCAACACTCACCTATGGATCGTCCTGAGCCATGCGTTCTATTGCTCCATAAACTGACTGGCGTGAATTTTGTTATGAAAATCCTCCACGATTTTCATCATCTTCTCTTTTTTTGAACACACTTCTTCTTCAAAATTTTGCATGTGCTCCACTAGGTTAGAATTGATGTGTTTCAACATGTTACTTTCCACCGAGGTCACTACCTCGTGCACCTTCTGTTGCACAGGATAAATTATCCCTGTGACCCTTTTTGCTTCTTCTTGTAAATCCTCTATATTTTCCTCATTTTGGTGCTGCTATGCATGCAACATAGTGGTTTGTTATTGTAGGCCATGCATTTTTGCTATTTTAACCTTTTTTTTCTCCAATGGAAACTTATTTATCTCATTTTGCATCTGTGCGATAGTTTCTTCCACTGCAGTGAGGTCATTTGCAATCTTCTGTGATTGCTCATCATCCATTAAGGTTTCCTAAGTCTAGGAAACTTGGTCCATATAGTAAATGAGATTAGAATTATCAACCAAGCATAGTGGAAAGGAGTACCTTCTTCCTATGTTGAAGCAACATCCTTGAGCAGCTCATTAAGCAAAAATTGGGATAAATTGATTTGCACTCCTTCTGCACATAGTGCAACCAGCATTACAATTCCTGCAGTACATTGGTTTGGTATCGAGACACACAGTAGTTTATGTGTCAATATAATGGCTTCCATACGAGTAGCAGGGTCCTTGATGGATGAACTTAGAAATTCGTCTCTAGATCTGACAATGCTATACTTTTCCTGGGTCTCTGCAATCTTTTCTGGGTATTCTCCTTCCATCAAGCTCTCTTCAGAGTCCTACCCGACTCTCAGCAATCCTGTGATTGATGAAATGAGATCAACATCAATTGAGTACAACCTAACTAGCCATAGGAAGCCTACATGAAAGACTACCAATAACTGCTTTACATATGTATCCACCTCTCTAGTCCGACCAAAATACGACATAAAGAAAAGTGATAGTAACCCCAAATGCTCCAACCCACTTGCCCATTGCATTGGGACAAACTGGTTTGATGATTCTGGGGAGTCCCAGATGAGCTTCGTATAATTATTCCTATCTAGTTCACTGATTCCATTGGTGTCTGAATCTTGAAAAGTGAGGTTGACTAGGTGAGGCATGATATTTTGTGATACATTCATATCCTTTAGTTTCTTAGGTGCTACCAGTGTAACATGGACCATGGTAGGGATGGTAACTAGTAGCGCATCAGTCCTTCTCGATGGTTGAAAAGGCGATAGTAATTTTTTGGTTTCAAAATCTTCTTGGTCCTCTTGGGTTGGTGGTGTTGTTGGAGCTTCCTCATTCCTTGGCTTCTTCATTGGCCCTTTTCCTTTAAGTTCTCGGGGTGATTGGTGTTCCTGCACTCTACGTTTCTCTAAGGACTGAGGTGGAACCTGGCCTGTAGGTGGCCGGGGTTGGTTCCTTGGGGTCTTATGTCTCGAACCACACTATATTGGAGTAGTGGCTAGACACATCACCGAGGATTTAATAGTGACTATCGTAATAGAGATGAACTGGTTTATGCTCATTGAGTAGCTCACACTACTTCTTCCTCTAGGCCTTAACATAGTGATTTCGAATATGGAAACAATGCAGATTATGAAACAACAACTTCTTGACAATTACCCTTCGCATGAATTTTCTGAACTTAGAAATCCCTCTCTTGAATGGATCAGTGTGGTAGTATGGGGTATTTAAGGAAACTTTCTCGGCATTCCATCACTGAGTTGGCTATTTAAAAGGTGGTTATTGTTATTTATGGTGGTTATTAAATAAAGGTACAACATCTGGTTCTATGAATATTTCTGAATTAATGACTGACAAATACATTGTGAGTAATTTTACTTAATTACTGTGCCAATCATGGTAGTGTTTTAAGATATTATAATGCCAATTGATTTTCATATTTTTCGTTGGAGTTCTCCACTCCTACTGTCGCACTGCTTGTGACTTGGTTCTCCCTTTTCTCCTTACAAAACTTATGGATACACACACACACACACACACACACACACACATATATGCCAAGTCTACCAGGGTACCATTTAGTTTCATGCAAGGGATCTCTTTCCACTTCGCACATTCCTTTTGACAACATGGAGCTTATGACAGCTAGGTCACTGCCCCTCGGATTCTTCATGATATTACATCATGTTGTGTAGTTATTCATAGTTATGTTGTATTGATGGAGGCCTATGTGTGCAACGAGTATCTCTTCACGGATCTTCTCCCTTAAGACTTTTAGTGCAACATCGACTATCGGATGTTCAATTGTAAATTAAAATGTCTGGGTAAAGTTTACAGTTAAAATTTTCCACTCGGTATTTCCTCTTCATAGCTCCTATGAGGTGTACAAAAATCTTTGCACCATTTCCAAGAATTGGATGAATCAGTGAACCCATTCCTGTTATGGATATGATTTCTAATCCATGCGACAGTGCTCAATATGTTTTCTAGGATCTGAAAATCCTATGTATTTTTTATCATCATAACTGATCTATTCTCCAAATATGATCTCCATCAGTCTTCAACATTGCAGGAATTCAGAGATAGATTGTTTATGTGTAACCCACCATCTAGCAGGCGTATATTTCAGCACATAGTCCAGAGCGGACAGTCACTTTGTTTCTGTGACCTTTTCTTCAAATTATTCCAAGAAGGATCCAAGTTTAGGCAATCCTTCATCGCATGGAGTGCACTTGCTTCAGCTCCTACACTTTCAACAAATCTTGTAATTTTCGCACATTTGCACATGGAGACTTCATGCAGTTGTTCTGACAGTTTTCTAGGTCTTCGCCTGAGTCAGATGTGCATGAGCTTACATTGCACCAAATAAAGTTTCCATCAGCTATGGGGTTAATATAATATTCCCTAGAAGACATAATGTCATACAACTGGTCTAGATAATTCTCTTTCTCTTCACTATGTACAGGCTCAACGTATCATTTTCCTTCAAGGGGATCAATGGGCGCAACCACTCTTATTTCAAAATCTTCGAAAGACAAGATCATTTTCTTGAAATTTAAGACAGCATCATACTCCGCCTGGTTATTGGTAGCAGCGCCGATACATATTCCGTCAAGGTGGATGCATTCATTGGAAGGGGAGTATAAGACCCATGCTGCAGAATCTAGGTTGGGAGACCAGCGGCTGGCACCATCAGCGAAGCCAATGTAACAAGGTGGAAGAGGATCCATCTGTGGTCATGCAAAAATGCGATAAAGGTGAGATTGTGGGAAAAAACGGTGAAAAACAAAAAGAAAGCAAACTGTGCAAATGCGGACCAATGAGGTCGCGGTTTCTGTTATGGGTAGAAACGTTTCAGATACAACCCATTCCGGGGGTTGGAGAAGGGTCGTCCTTCAAAGTCTGCTAAAATGTAGG
>LPNX010409952.1:0-12619 GCA_001517045.1 Pseudotsuga menziesii | reverse complement strand
ATTAAATGCTATGGAAACTTGATTGCCCCCTTCCTCTCTTGTAGAAAATCGCCCAAGATCGCCCAAGACGCCAGAGCTCCACTTCCTCCAAGCCAAAATATCCAAATGAATGAAAAAAACCGGTCTGCGGCCTCTTAACGACGATTTTTTTAATTTTTACCTAGCAGGGCGATATTTTCTATCGACTCGCGATAATATCGGAATATATCGTGATTTTTTGAAAGTGTCGGAAAATATCGCGATATATTGGTGGCGATATATCGCCGACCCCATCAACTCGCGATATATCGCGATGTCGGCGATATATCGCCGATATATGTAACTATGGTATGAACCTCCTTTGGTCATGGACAAGGAGACTAATATGCAGATTCTAAGCAAGGCAGGATGTATGGAGATTGGAATGGTGAGGAAATGGTACCCTCACCTTCCCGCAGGATGATCTAGGCTTTTTGTGGTCCAAAAGCTCTCCAATGGGGAGGATTGATCCGGCGGATTATTCCTTGTTGATGATCCAATATGGTACAATGGTTTCTAGAAGCCGCGCATGAAGAGATCTCCTTCCGCAACATCGGAGGTCGGAAGAGCATCTTCTTCCGAAACGGCGGACGACCAAACTACTAGTCTGTCCGCAGGGATAACCGGACGCAAAAAATATAAGCACGGCGGTCGGAAGCCTTTCCCTTTCCGCAACGTCAGAGCTCACAAGACTTCTCCCTTCCGCAACGGCGTCCGCAACGTTGGGGCTTACAAGCTTTTCCCCTTCCGCAACGGCGGAAACTTAAAGGGCGGATCAGAAGTTGGAGCGATAAGCAGTCTGCAACGACGGCCACAATCTTGATCGGAAGAACAACGCTTCCGGCAGCCGCAATGGCGGAAGCCCAGAACTTAAGAGATCGGCGAAATAACTCAACGGAATCGGAAGAAGAGGTGGTGCGCCATCCGCAACTGCGGAAACCAAAGTAACATACCTTCCGACTTGAAAAACCAAATGACCGCCGATTGAGACCATCGGAGCCGTTGCTTATCACTCTTCCGCAATGGCGGGAAGCCGGGATAACAAAAACTTCCGCAATGCGTTCGCGTGGGGACATTTCAAAACGGTTTTTGCAGTAGTACACAGTTTGATGCCGTGTTTCAGGGAAGGGAACAGATGCATTGGTTCCGTCTTGGCATATGAGTAACGCTCTGGCAGGCATCATCATGTCCAGCTTCTTTGTAACGGTTTGGCGAAGCTTTCTTGGCAGTTATGCCACAGTGGGGATAACGTTGAAAGGCAGATGAACAGCCTGTTGGGGATCTGGAACGTCAAAACGCTTGAGGCACGATTTGGCTGAAAGGCATATTGTAATAGCTGTGTGAAAGAAGGCAAATCCGTTACTTATGAGGCTTAAATAGAGGAAGCTGGCGACCAGAAGGGGGACTCAGATGGGAGAGCACAGAACCTCATTTCTGTTATGAGAAGCTTGCAGAGATAGAACAGAAGCACCAAGCTCGGATTTGAGGGTGCGACCTGCTGTTCTATATTCAGAGTTTTGCTGTGGAAGTCGACATTCTCTGTTTTATTTGGCTTCTTAATCTTTTGAAGACCAGATTGTAAGTTCCAGAGAGAGGTCTTAAAGACTTTCTATTCAGCATTCTGTTTTACAGCTTTTTTGTAGTTTTCTTTGCAGAGACTGAGGATAGAGGAAGGCGTTTTACTGTTAATGTCCAGATGTTGTTTGTAGTTAAAAGTCGACTGTTTTCTCTGTTTGGCTTTCCTTTGCTTTTGAAAGCCAATTTGTAAATTCTAGAGAGAGGTCTTGAAGACTTTGTATAACATTCTGTTCGTAGTTGCAGAAGTTGATTCCAGAACCATTTTTGTACCATTTTAAAGAGATTAATTGGATTGGTTCCCATTGGAGAGGAACCCGAAGACGTAGCCCAGTGGAGGGGGTGAACTCCGTTATCGACTTCTGTTTGTGATTCTGTTTCTGTGTTTTCTTCTTTGTATCTGTCTATCAGTGTTGTGGTTTTCATTCCTGTTCTGAGCATTTAATTTCTGCTAATACTGTCCATTAATTAACTTGTTGCACACATTCTTTTACAACAAACTTTTAATGCACTAAAGTTGAGGTCCTACGGATCATGACACCTCTGCTTATTTTTAAAAGCTGATAGTTTGAAGATGGTTTTTTGTGAGCATTGGTAGTTAGGATTGGGAATTCCTCCACTTTAGGATTCTTGGATGGTCTAGAGCCCTTCTTGACCTCAACTCTATTAACCACCATGGAATCCTCTAAAGGGAAAGACTCATTCGGGATACCCAAAATTGATAGCGCTTGCTTGTTATCTTGTACGAAGTTATCCCCTTCCCAAGGGTTGCTAGGGTTTGCTAGGCTTTTGGGGTTACTTGCCTTCAATACTTCTGTAGGAGATGGAAAGTCCTTTGTATTCATAGTTTCATAAACCCTACTTGAAAAACACAAAGAATGAATGTGAAAGAGCATACCTTCGTAAAAAGTGCAACCCTGAATGTGAATGTGAAAGAGCATACCAACGCTTCGGAATTATGACAAGCAAGCTTTTCCAGTTGTGTCTCAACCTCTTCTTGAGGAACTGAAGGTTGTGCATCATCTCGAAAAGCCTCTTCATCATCCTTTGAAGTCCTACATTGACTCTCTCTCCTTTTTAATCCAATTTTTTTAAAGAGATCTCTGGTCTTTTGCTTTAAATGTACAACTACAATCAGTTGACAGATGGCCCACTTCATGACAGATACTACAACAAAAAGGCAGCTTACAATAATTGAGTTTCCTCATGAATCGACCAACCACACCTAACACCATCATCCTTCAACTTTTGAGACTGGTAATTCATGACCTAGCACCATCTTTACACAACCCTTTTTGGCCTTGATACACCTTTTCCTACGTCCCTGACTAGGGTTAAATGCTATCGATCTTGAGCAGCCTGAGGGGAGACACCATCCCCCCACCTTCACTGGATGGTCTGAATCAACTTTTTCAACCTTATCTTCCTTTGATGGATCAATCATCACCTCATTAGAAAGACTTGCTTAACACTCACTTCATCAGAAGGCCCGCTTCCAATTGATCTGGTTTTTCCTTGTGAGTGGGGTTTAAACTTTAAATATGGGTTCGCAAAATCATTCTGAATTGTAATAGTTCTTCTGGTACTTCTCTGTCCTTCTGTGCAGAAGACTGACGGGGCTCTATAAATGTCAGCGCAGGTAAAGTCTTGTGCTCAAATGATGAAAGGACTTTGACACCTTGTCGCAGTCCCTCTCATCACCATGACTGCTGCCGCATGGCCTATCCGACAACGTCACTACCTCCACGCCATCTTCTTTGTCATTGATTACCACCTTGGAGCACCCCCAATCTCATGTAACTCATCTTGCAATTCGAATATCTCCTGAAATACACCCTAGACTTCATTCTTATAATCCACTAGCTGCAGCTCATATTCCTCATATTCCATTATGACCCAAAGCAGACTGCCACCCTATACTGACTTCTTGTTGCACTGTGGAAACGATTACTGCAGACCCATAAAGCTTGCAGTTTGAAGACAAAGACCTCTTCAATTTTTTTAAACCACCGATCCAATACACTGGAATCGTTCATCCACTATTAGTTCCTGTCCAGTCTCGTCACTTGCTTGACCTTTCATACACTTTCCTTGCATAAAAACTGCACAAGGATGTCGCTGAGGTCATGCAAAACAGATGTGAGGCTGTCACCAAATTCACAGAAAATACAGGTGTGAGGTCATCACAGAATTCCCACGAAGAGGCCTCACGATGAAGGCAAAGAGTGGCTGTATGATAAGGGAAAGAGTAGCATCCAAGGGTTGCACTGTCTTGGTCTTTTGGTTGGGATTGGCACCGCTGCCTCATGTAAGGAGAGGAGACCCTTCCGCAGCCGTGTGTACAAGTCATGATCCTTGGTCTTCCATTCTTGACCATGTCAACCACTAAACCATCCCTTGCCTTATTACATATTCATAGAGGTGCCCCTGAAATTTTTCTGTCCAGAGCCCCTCTTTCTATGTGCCGATCAGCTCTTCTTTCTGGCAGTGAAAGCTGCAGAGAATGGCTGAGGTGTGGACTATAAGATTTCAGCTGTTAGTGGGGTTATCTTTGTAATGGTAGTTAATGTTGAGTAATTGGTCCCCTCCTGTGTGTTACTAGTTGAAAAGTGAGTAAAATATTGGTGAACACTTTGCTGCCCTTGTTTATAGTCTTTGCCACATGGCACATACATCTCATATGAGAAAGATATGCTTTTAATAAAAAGAAAAACTCTACATATATTTCACATGCTTAAAATATATGATGTAGCATGTTTAAATATAAATGCTTTGATCATGTTTTTTATGTCCAACATTAAACTGTTTGAGCATTGCAGCATCTTGGTCCATTTGAGGTCTTTATGTTTTCTTCATGCCAATTAAGGGTTTTCCTGGAAATGCCTTTTCATATCTCTAAAAAATTTCAAGTTCTTTTGTTGCTGGAAAACCGATGTTTACTTGAGGTTTCAATGTTGACTATTCATGTCGTTCTAACCTGCATATTCTATCGAATTAATTCATGCTGTTAATATATCTGACAGATCCTAATTGATGCAAGCAACGGTGCATCTGATTATGGCAACAAATTTGGAGAGCCCTTGATTCAGGTTTTTTCTCTTCGTTAATGCAGTATTGGGTCGTTATACATTTTAATTTTTTGATTCTGATGTCTATGTAGACTTACAATCCCGGTTTAACTGTCTAATCTACTCTTTGTTAACACTGTAGGGTTATACACGAACATTTGGGATGAGGTTACCAAATGGTGAGCGGCGGGAATGGCTTAAACCAATCATGTTCAGTGCAGGAATTGGCCAGGTTCTAGTTATTGTTTTGACTTTATTGTTGAAGAATACCTTGTGCAGAAGCTTGAGATATTTAATGTGGGGAGATTATAAAAACCTTTGTCGTTTATCTGACAGATTGACCATCAGCATATAAGGAAAGGAGAACCTGATGTTGGAATGCTTGTTGTCAAGGTTAGATTTCTTGAACACGAAAGATGAATGTGTACTTGCAATGTGTAGGATCTTCAATGTTTTCTGTAATTTGGTCTTGGACATGTTATGACACTCATTTACTCTACTGATTCACATTTCATCTTCTGTGCTGATAGATTGGTGGTCCTGCATATCGCATTGGGTTGGGAGGTGGTGCAGCATCCAGCATGGTGAGTTATTTTTTGCTAAAGTTTTTCACCAACACGTAGAATACCAGTATCATAAAATTCAAATAGGTAGGTGCTTAATTTGCATAAAACCTCCTCCTTTGGTCAATTTGATCTCCTTATCACTAATTTTTAACTGTAATAATATAACCTGTTATCAGATACTAAAGTCTTGAGTGACCGTTGCATTCTAGGTTCTAGCACTGTAATGATCATTCTACAAGAGTTCTTATATTACAATGATAATGTCCATGTAGGTTGGCATTAATGGAGTCTAGCTAGGCAAGTATTTATTAAAGGATTTCCTGCATGTGTATTGTATGCATGTTATTCAAGTTTTGTTGTTTCCTTCGAGTTCCAGTATCTCTTCTAGGCAGCAGAAATTAGGTGTAATGCATTTGTGTCAGTAAAGTTGCAGAAATGACAGAGACATCTACAATTTAATTGTTAAATCAAATATTTTTACAAATTCCAGGATTGTGCTTTTCTTAATTAGCTGGCTTGCTGATTCATCGTTATATTTGTTATATTACATATATAACAAGAAGTGCCCCTACCTCCTACCTATTTTCTGTTGGTAAAACAAATGTCTATTAACAGAAAATTAAATTAGTACAAATCAGAGAACAAGGTTCCTTTCCTTGCACAAATCGGAAACCAAAAGGTTTCAACTTTAAAGCAAAACAAAATGTAACTACAGTTTAATTGTAATCTGTCCTTCAGATCAAAGACCACTAATAAGAAAACTATTAATGCAGAGAATGTGTACTTATCGGTTCATGAAATTGCTCTTGTCCTTGCTGTTTAAATTGCAGCTATTATGGTCTAACTTAAGGATGCAGGGGTACCAAAGTGTGGTAGTTGCTTGAAGTTGTCCCATTCTTCATCCGCGTAAAGTTGTGAATGTCGGACCACAACGTTATCTATAGGCACTTGATCACATATATACTGAGCTGCCATCTCATCATCAATAACAATTCTTATCATCACTCCCTCTTTCCAGGGAGGTCCTTTTGGACTACACCAAGCTTGTCTCTAAAATATTCAAACTTCACACGAGACAGAGGCTTAGTTAACACATCTGCAACTTGTTCCTCTGTAGGAACATACTGGAGCTTTATGGCTCTTCTCTGCACCATATCTCGGATGTAATGATACTTTATCTTTATGTGCTTTGATTTATCATGGACCATCGGGTTCTCTGTTAACTTGATACAACTCTGTTTGTCACAATAAATATCGGTTGCATCCATTTCGGTATCAAACAATCATGTCAATAATTTGCGAAGCCATACTGCTTCACTACAGGTTGAACATGCTGCAATGGATTCAACCTCTGCGGTACTGAGCGCAACACTGGTCTGCTTTATACTAAGCCATGAGATCATACTTGATCCCAAACTGAAACATCCTGAAGTGCTCTTTCTGTCTTCAACACTTCCTGCCCAATCTAAATCAGTGTAACCACATAATCTAAACTCACGATCCGCTGCATATGTGAGGCCATAATCCAATGTACCCTTTAGGTTCCTCATGACATGTTTTGCTGTAACTAGATGAACATGTATGGGTTCCACCATATATTGACTTAATGTGTTCATGACAAAACATATATTTGGTCTTGTATTTGTCAAATACATCAACATCCCAAATATCTTTAGGATCTCAACTGCATATTTTCCTTGGTTTAGGAAAATTTCTTCTGGGAACTGCCTTATTTCAAGAGATAGAAAGTAATGCATCATGCCAAGATCTTTCATTTCAAGTTTTGTGGCAAGATTCTTCTTACATCCACTGATGAGCTTCTCCTTTCTTGTCAAAAATAGATCAGCTACATACAATAGTAATATCATGATCCTGTCATCTTCAACCTTATAGTAAAGGTTGGAATCTACTTTACTTTTGGTAAAGCCTAGGCTCATTAGGAAGTCATCAATTCTTTCGTACCATGCTCTGTGTGATTGCTTTAATCCATATAATGCTTTCTTTAGTCGGCATGCATGTGTTTTCTTGTCATGTGTCTCAAAACCTTGAGGTTGTTCAATATACACTTCCTTTATGACACCATTTAGAAAGGTTGTCTTTACATCCATTTGATGTAATTTCTATCTCATCTTGGAAGCCAAAGCAAGAATGGTTCTGATCATAGTTTTAAGAATCGGAATCGGACTCGGAATCGGTCGAGGGTCAATTCGGAATCGGAATCGGAATCGGTAATGAATCGGTCATAAATCGGCCGATTTGAATTTAATGAATCGGTTTGCTAAAAATACGTCAAATATTTAAATTTTAAAGAAAAACAACATTTTCAAGATTATAATCCATGATTCCAAGGCATTGAAGACAAAATAACCAAAATCTACTCATGTATATAGTATATTGAAGACTTTCCAAGGGTCAATCACTAAGAGGAACAATCATCTAATTGACTTGCCATAGAAGAAAGAATATACTTCCTAGGGTAGCAAATTTTGTGCACCAAGATTCAGGGCAACCAGTTCAACTTACCACTGTCACAAACTAGACATTTTCATGATCATATAGCAGGTTAAAATCTTTCAGGTATCAAGTTTAAAGTTGGATAGTACATAAGCCTTGATATTTTAATTCTTTAATTGATATATCAATTAATAGGCCTTGATATTTTAATTGATGGTACACAGGCCTTGGTGAAGGGCATTAAGAAGTTTTACTGATAGTGGTATCTTTGTCCATATGGAATGAACTTGGAGTTAGAAAGACAGCTACATGTTTTCTATGAATCCAAGACTATATTCAAAATTGAGTCTGTAGCCTTTTGTAGCAGAACCAAAACTACATGCAGTTGAGTTGTAATAATTTTTCTGGCTAGGCCTGCACATAATATTTTGAAAGTACACAAAAGAATTAAAATATCAAGGCCTCTGTATTAAGTTGGATGGTACATACCAAAGAGAAATTATATACAATAACAAAATTGTATTGTACAGAAGTTATCAAAATCTATATGAACCTGACAAGTAGCTAGACACATGGTCAAAGTAGAGACAGACAATGGCACAGGCAATCTATGTCTAAACCCCAAATCTAAAATTACACAACCAAAAATGCAGTACATATCATCCTGGTAACATGTAGCTAAAGTCTAGTGTTGGGAGAAGCCCATATAGATTGTCACCAGCGTCATATGCTTGGGCTATGCCCATGAGTATATACTATCAACCATCAAGTAGCATGGGTTCACTCACTAGTAACTACCATCACATTAAATGGCAATGCATTGCACTTCAGAAAGCACCACAGTTGCAATGAATTGACACTGCCGATCTTCTTGTACTTATCAGCACCATAATTTCAGTGATTACATTTTGTAACCTATTGGTTGAAGAAATTAACAAAACCACTGCAAGTACATAACAACTGCATTTGATGTCAGTTTCATAGAAAGCCATTACTAATGCTCATTACATTGTTTGGTTTGACAAGTGTGAGCATCGATATCAATAAAAGGGACACAATATCACATAAGCAGGAGATAACCAATGAATATTGGCTGGATGCTGCCTGGGATGACCCTCGAGTCCGATTCTGAGTTGACACTGTACTAACCGGATCGGTCAGAGGCTAACTCGGCCGGTTGGACCGGTTAGTTATCGAACCGGACCGGTTTGGTTACCAACCGGCCGGTTCAGTAACTAACCGGTCCCCGATCCGGTTTACCAACCGGTTTGACCCGGTTTGGTACCGAACCGGTGAACTGGCCGGTTCCGGTTCCGATTTTTCCGGTTTTTAAAACTATGGTTCTGATTGAGGTATATCTAGCTACTGGTGCACACGTTTCTTCATTATCAATCCCTTATTTATGAGAGAATCCTCGTGCGACAAATCTTGCTTTGAGCTTTTCAATACTACCATCAGCTGAATGCTTTGTCTTAAAAATCCATTTAGAAGAGACCACTGATTTATCCTTTGGTCTTGGCAACACTTCCCAAACATCATTCTTTAAGATAGATTGATATTCTTCAATCATGGCATCCATCCATTCCTTCTTCTTGGAGGCTTCTTCAAAAGATGTAGGTTCTTCGTCAGCAAGGTTACACATTAATGCTACGTAGTTGGAGTGGAGTCTTAGTGTCTTGCTTCCTTCTGGTGCACCATATTTTTCTGCTTCTTGAATTATATCACGAGCCCAGGTTGGTCTTTTCCTTGTTGAGATTGTTTCATGAGGTGTCTTTATAGGTTCTTGTGGTTCTACCATGTCCCAATCTCCTGTTATAGGATCTTCTTCATCTCTAACTGGTGGTTTACTGATCTCTACTACTCTGGGAATTTCTTGTTCTTCTTCATTTACATGGGTCTTTCTGGATTTGTTGAAAGCTGCATCTTCATCAAATGTGACATCTTTGTTGACCTCAATTTACGAAAACCTGGAACATAGATTCTGTATGCTTTCGATTGATCACTATATCTAACCTATATTCCTTCTTTCCTAAGGGGTCCAATTTTGATCTTATCTCTTTGGGAACATGTAGGTAAATAGGACAATCAAATATCTTTAGGTGGTTGACTTCAGGCTTCTCACCAGTAAACATTTCTTCTGGAGTTTTGTTGCGCCGAGAGGCGCTCTACAGCCTAGTATGGGGGAGATCTTGTAACGTTACGTAATGTTATGTAACGTTACGTAACGTTATGTAACGTTATTTTTATTAATAAAAAATATTCTTTTTAATTATAGGCCAAAATAAATGTCGGCCAAAAAAACAACCTAATATGGGGGAGATGTTGTAATCTTCCTACCAAACAAAACAATAAAAAAGTAAAAATTTAATTATCCGTAAAAAAATTGTGGGTCATGAAAAAAACACAATATGGGGGATATGTTGTAATGTTCCTACCTAACAAAATATTAAAAAATAAAAATTTGAATTATCCTCAAAAAATGTTGGCCTTGCACATGGTTTTAAAACCGTGCACATGGTTTTAAACCTATGTGCACATGGTTTTAAAACCATGTGCACATGGTATGCGCATGGTTTTAAAACCATGTGCAAGACCTTCTAAACAACCCATGGTTTTATTGTACATGGTTTAGGAGGGCCTTGCACATGGTTTTAAAATCACGTGCAAGGCCTCCTAAACAACTCATGGTTTTATTCAACATGGTTCCATGCAAGGCCTCCTAAACAACTCATGGTTTTATTCTACATGGTTTAGGAGGGCCTTGCAAATGGTTTTAAGACCATGTGCAAGGCCTCCTAAACAACTCATGGTTTTATTCTACATGGTTTAGGAGGGCCTTGCAAATGGTTTTAAGACCATGTGCAAGGCCTCCTAAACAACCCATGGTTGTAGGAGGGCCTTGCATGTATGTATGGGGAAATGTTGTAATGTTCGTTCCTAATAAAATAAAAAATAATAATAAATATTATATGTCGACCATAAATAATATTAAATATTAATAATAAAAATATTATATGTGGACCTTAAATAAAAATGTGTCTTTTGGTTTGAATCAAATCAATGGATACCTAACAAGAGATTTGATCCCTCTCGGCGCTTGATAGAGCCTAGGATTTGGATCTACACTGGTTTCCAAGCGCACTGTGGGATAATTTGTTTTGAACATAGACTGTAGTCTTTGCTGCCTCAGCCCATAAATACATAGGTAGATCTTGATCATGAATCATGGCTTTGACTGCTTCCATGATAGATCTATTCTTCCTTTTTGCAACTCCATTTTGTAGAGGATTAAGGTGTTGATTTTTGTACCTAGGCAGATGTTCCCTAGGTGACTTTAATTTTTGCCTAAAGTCACTTTAAGAGGGAAAAAGGTGACCCTCACATTAAATGTCACTTAATGAGACTTTATGACTATAAAGTCACTTTTTGATAAATTTAAGTGGGTGAGTGATTTTATTTATGAGAAATAAATAAAAGGGATTTTCACTCTCAATCAATCTCGTCCATTGATTTGATTCTTTCTCCACCATTGGATTAAGAAACTCACTTAGGGTAAACAAAAAGCATGAGGGAGGCAAAAGGGCACTTCACTTGTTCATTTTTCAGGAGAAGAGAAGAGCTGAAGGAGAGAGGTCGAGTTTGCTTGAAGAGGGCACGATTTTCCAGGGTTGACTGCTGAAGAGATTTCAGTGAGCAAGGAGGTCGAGACTGCTTTATTATTTTGCTGGCACGGTTCCCAAGAAAGAGTACGGCTTGTGTATTTTTCTGCTGTATGGCTGCTTCATTTATTGGCACGAAAATCGAGGAGTACGGCCTGTACGGTCTGCTGTACGGTGCATTAAATTTCTGCACGAATTTCGAGGAGTGTACGGTCTGGTTTTCCTGCTGTACGGTGCATTTATTTCTTGCACAGAATTCGAGGAAGGTATGGCTGAGTTAATGCTGTACGGTCTGCTGATAAATTGCACAGAAATCGAGGGAGTGTACGGCTTGCTGGTGCTGTACGGACTGTGGCTCGATTCCCAAGAAACAGTACGGTCTGATACTGCTGGTTTGGCACAAAAAACGAAAAAGGGTGTTGGCTGTTTTGCTGAGCATTATTTTTCCAGACTTTGTGAAGAAGTTTGCCGGTGGAGATAAGTTGTTTTTTCCACTATTTTTTCTGTCCTGTACATTGTTGAAGAAAATAATTAAAATCTCTCCTCTCTGACTGGTTTTCCCCGTGGGGGTTTTTCCAGGGCTGATTAGCCAAAAATCTCTGAGTAAATTTTTAAGGTGTGCATGCATTTGTTTTCAGCTTGTTAGTAATTTTTACTGTGTGTTTAAAATTGTTCGGCAAAATTTTAAGTAGCTTCAAGCCTATGCAAAACCGGCTGAAGTGAAAAACACAAATTGTTCATTTAAACCAGCAAGCAGTAAATCTCAGTTTTTCAACATGGTATCAGAGCAAAGGGGGCAGAAACAGTGATTTTTGCAGACACAGAAATTTGCAGCATTCAGAAATTTTTGTTATTTTACTTCTGTTAGTGAACAACACTTTGTTGAGTTGTTGCTGAGATGGCTACAGGACTTAGGTTGGAGGATAGGCTGGATGGGACAGGGAATTTTGTGCCGTGGAAGGCTAGGATTTTGCTGTTACTTGAAGAGAATGAGTTGTGGCCAGAGATAGTAAGGAACACTACTACAAACCCCATTGTCATTCCTGCATCTACGGATGCAGCAGCCCTCACAGCCTTTAATAAGAAGGACTGCAAAGCCAGGAGAATTATTCTTGATGCCGTGAAAGATCACATCATTCCTCACATTTCAGGAAAGGACAAGGCTCATGAGATGTGGACTGCCTTGACCAGTCTGTATGAGAGTTCTAATGAGAACCGGAAAATGGTTCTCAGAGAAAAACTCAAGAGTATCAGGATGAATGGAGGAGAGGGAGTCACA
>LPNX010409946.1:75498-115417 GCA_001517045.1 Pseudotsuga menziesii | reverse complement strand
ATATATAATACATGGTGGTGAAGAGCGGACATTTCCATATCTGCTACTTGGCACGTTTAGGAATGAAAATAATGTTTTAAATACATTTATATCAGTCTGTAATATTTGCTGATTCTAAAGCTAACCAACTGTCTAAAGCACAAAGGTCATCTTATCATGTTAATTGTAAGAGGGACAAAAAAAATCGGACACGGTGAAAATTGACATAAAATGTTCAAATGAAAAATAGAGGACATCAAAATACCTTGGACTGTAATAGACCACATTGGTTGGACACTAATGCAAACCTGTGTATGATTTTGAGCCAACATTTACATCCACTCTACAGGATCTCCAGAGAACTAACATCATTATTTTTTCATTAGTATACAGGAGATGTACTAGAATATTTTCCTGTACATGTTGATTTTACTGTTTAGTTGAACCTAAATGAGAAACAAAGAGGAGCACTAACCAAGCTACAACACTTTTTGTGTGCGTCAATGTGCACGTGCATCAAAGAGTTGTAGCTTGCTTAGTCTCCTCTCTATTTCATTCAACTTCTCTGTGAAGTCAACAAGTCCTCGCAAATCTTCTAGTACAATTCCTTAACAGTAATGGACAAATAATGATGTTGAGTTCTTGAAGATCCTATAGAGTGGATTTTTTAACCTTTGTGCTACTCTGAAGTTCATAATTCATCACTTTAGAGGCATATTTCCCAGTGGTAACCTACAACGATCATATATATATAATCCATGGTGGTGAAGAGTGGACATTTCTAGATCTGCTACTTGGCATGTTCAGGAACGAAAAGAATGTTTTAAATACATTTATATCAGTCTGTAATATTTTCTGATTCTAAAGTTGATGATGAAGAAAAAACTTGGTATTTTCAATGTCACACTAGGAGCAATGTTGGGCAGTCTTATGGGCATAAACAACTCTAGAATCAAGTATGAGCATCAAAGGGACAAATATGAGCACTTTGGGAGCATTCTGAAGGTCACAACAAACAGTAAAGCATCTCAAATCAGCTATAATTAGGCCAACTTTCAGATATGGGCACATTGCAGCAATAAAATATGATCATCAATGGCAATAGGAGGTGGTCTTTACAATTATGCCTATGAAAATGAGAATTCTATGGGTGAAAGCAACCCTAAAATCTCATTCATATGCCTTATAGCAGCATCCACATGAATTCTGGGCACAAAAAAACCTATTTGGCAGTAAAAAAGGATATGAAGCAACCCTATTTCACTATCTTGGGCACCCTTGTGCACTTATCCATCACCGAACAGACGTACCTCTAAATCTGGAACAAATTGGAGGGTTAAAAGGTAGTTCTAGGCATGAATAGCCCTATGAAAAGTGACGAACAACGGAAAAACTGGCTTTCAGAAAGCCATTGAATATGCTAATGCTTGGATTACCAACATGTGGGATTACTCTGAAGTGCATAAGCCAACACTTCAGAGGCATATTTCCCAGTGGTAAGCTACAACAATCATATATATATATAGATAGATAGATAGATAGATAGATAGATATATCTAATCCATGGTGGTGAAGAGCAGAAATTTCTAGATCTACTAGTTGGCATGTTCAGGAATGAAAATAATGTGTTAAATACATTTTTATCAGTCTGTAATATTTTCTGATTCTAAATCTAACCAACTGTCTAAACCACAAAGGTCATCTTATCATGTTAATTGTAAGAGGGACAAAAAAAAATAGACACAGTGAAAATTGACATAAAATGTTCAAATAAAAAATAGAGGACACCAAATACCTAGTACTTGCTTTAAGACCCAAAGCATAAACCATAAGATTCATGATTGTCCATTAATGGCAAAGTATTACCTAACTCAATTTCCAGTCAACTAAGCACCTCATGGTCGAATCATGATATTGTAGCAGTGTGCATACATCCTTCACTTGAATAATGTTAGGATTGCCAAGAACTAAAATCATTCAAGTGAAGGATGTATGCAGACTGCTCCAGACATTATAGCTCTACTCATTCGATTTACTACAAAGTGTTGTAGCTTTCTTAGTGCTCCTCTTTGTTTATCATTTACGTTCAACTTCACCGTGAAATCAATAAGTCCAGGAAAATATTCTAGTACAATGCCTTTACAGTAATGGACAAATAATGATGTTGAGTTCTTGGATATCTTGTACAGTGGATGTTTTAACCTCTTCACTGCTACTCTATAGTGCATAAGCCAGCACTTCAGAGGCATTTTTCCCAGTGGTAACCTACGACAATCATATATATATATATATATATAATCAATGGTGGTGAAGAGCGGACATTTCCAGATCTGCTACTTGGCATGTTCAACAATGAAAAGAATGTTTTAAATACATTTATATCAGTCTGTAATATTTGCTGATTTATTCCTTTTATCTTGTCTTGATGATGCTTGTTTTCCCATATTAATTTTCAACCCTAAGGCAATGCTAACTTGTTTTCCCATACTAATTTTCAACCCTAAGGCAGCCCTAAGGAATACAATTGATCAGCTTCACAGCAATACTGGACAAACATTCAAAGGTAACACCTCTAATCTAGGAATCTTGACTACATCCACATCACTAACCTTCAACAGACTAAGAATTCAAGTCTAATATTGAAGTAGCTAATCAAAAGAAGCAATAAATAACAGAGATCGGTAATATGAGGGGATCATCCACCCCAATCATCCAAAGGATGTCAATAGCAACAACACATAAAAGAATCAAGTGCTAAGGGATTGAAAATATGGAAAGTGCCTTAATTAGTACATTCACCATTAGTGAATTCAGTAAACTGAAAATGGCATAAGGAAAAGGTTAATGCTTCTTTGGATAAGCTATCAGCCTTAGTATTGTGTTCTCTGAATATGTGAACTGCTTTTAGCTGGATGAAGTAAGGTTCCATATCACGGATACATTGACACCAGCCATCAAGTGCAAGTAAAATTAGTGATGATCTTCTATTGAACCAATTAATGATGGCTGTGGAGTCACCATGAATGTGCAAAGTGGGAAGGACCATGGATTTAGCACAATAAAGGAGAGTCCATAAAGCAAGTAGTTCAAATCTGGTGTTTGTACTCAGACCAACACCCAATTTGAAGCAAAAATAGTGGTCCTGGGTGATCAAAAGATGAACACCTATACCTTCAATTTGATTGGCTAAAGCCCCATCAAAGAAGATGTAGTTACAATTATCGAAATATTTTATTTAGTCAAACTTATTACCTTTCTTTTTTGTGTTGACTTAGCCACTTTCAATTCACTAACTCTAAAATAGCTAATAAGTGTTGGCTAATATTGGTGACAATTCCTGGTATTATGTTTCATTAGGTTGCAACATGGCAAACTTATGAAATAAAATACCAAGAATTGTCACCGTTATCAAAATAGTTTATTAGGTACAATTATCAAAATAGTTTATTTAGTCAAACTTATTACCTTTCTTTTTTGTGTTGACTTAGCCACTTTCAATTCACTAACTATAAAATATTTAATAAGTGTTGGCTAATAATGGCGACGACTCATGATATTATGTTTCATGGGGTTGCAACATCGCAAACTTGTGAGGCATAATACCATGAGTCATCACCGTTGCTTGGCTGAACACTTGTTATCTTTTGTGAGATATAGTTCATGTGGACAGAGTTCTTGAACTCTTTCCTCATGGACAATTTTGTTTGACGATGATATTAACAGGTATGTAGAAAAAAATTTAATATTTTATAATGATCTTCAATGATCTAGGAGTTAGGTTCTAGTTTCTTGCTTATAACAAAACATGGCTTGGCAATCCTGCTCAGGGTAGCAACCGTTTTTCATCCTTCTCCAACAGACCGAGCATACATGTGAGCAAAAAAACTCTAACTATCTTGGCTATGGTGGAACTTGAATCCTTATCTAAACCTCCCTTACACAACAAGATTTGAACCCGAAATCCGACGTCATCCGACATTCACACGGATGTGTCGGACAGCAATCACTAAAAAGAATGTCGATAAAAAAAAATTATATCGCCGTCGAATATCTGACACAAAGGAATCAGAATAGATACAGCTATGTTCATCATCAGCAGACATATGACAATTGATCAGGTTCACAGGAATACTGGACAAACCTTCAAAGGTAAAACCTATAATATAGGAATCTTGACTACATCCACATCACTAACCTTCAACAGACAGAGAATTCAAGTATAATACTGAAGTAGCTAATCCAAAGAAGCAATAAACAAGAGAGATCAGTAATATGAGGGGATCATCCACCTAAATAATCTTAAGGATGTCAATAGCGACATCACATAAAAGACTCAAGTGCTAAGGGCTAGAAAACCTGGAAAGTGCCCTGATCAGTACATTCACCATTAGTGAATTCAATAAACTGAAAATGGCCTGAGGCCAAGGTTAATGCTTCTTTGAATAAGCTATCAGCCTTAGTATTGTGTTCTCTTAATATGTGAATTTCTTTTAGTTGGATGAAGTAAGGTTAACATGATAGAGCTGAAGTTGTTCCCTGATAGTGATCAAGTAACTAGCAAGTATTGGATGCATACACTAGCAATTGTAACACTTAGACTTCAGAATCCATATCATCCAATATGGGTCAAATGCGGGTTAGTTGAAACTGTCAAATTGGGTCTGTCATTAGCTAATCAATGTAAATGAATGCACAGTGAAGAAAACCCATGTTTGAAAGCTAATAAGGATGGATTGAAGTTGGTGAAGAAGCAGGCAGTATAGACAGAGACCCTTTGGGTTGTTATTTATGAAAGAACTCATTCTCCTATTATATTACCGCATCCAAAGAATCGAAATTAGATGGTCCATATTGTTGAGATTCTGATGAGGAATATTTTGTAGGAAAACCCTTACTTGATGATGAGATGGAAAATGCATGCATTTATCCATTTCATGAAGAGTTGGATGTTATATTTGAAATCAATAATCATAGTTTTGGGGGCCCCATATATGATTCATCTAGTGAAGCATCTAATGAGGAACCTAAATATTTGGAACCTATAGAGCAACCAATCATCCACTCTACAGGATCTCGAGGAACTAACATCATTATATCTATACTCATTCAATTTCGTACAAAGTGTTGTAGCTTTCTTAGTGCTCCTATGTGTTTCTCATTTACGTTCAACTTAACAGTGAAATCAATAAGTCAAGGAAAATATTTCTAGTACATCTCCTTGGTCTATTATAGTCCAAGCATTAGCATATTCAATGGATTTCCCTCATGTTGGTAATCCATGTGTTTCCCATGTCCAGTTTGGAATACACAGCAAACATCACAGAGATGTTATGAGACTTTGTTGCTGATCTATGGCTTGGAGTAGGATGTGAGCATATTGATCGAGCCATGTTATAGGACAACACTCATTAACTAACTCTTCTAAGGCCAGAAGTCCAGGATCTAGTTCCGCATGTTGAGGAACGGAATGACCAATTGGGGTGCTTATGGTAAACCCCAACCCTGGTTATTGGGAAATGGGTTTATGAGTTTGAGGTGCCATAGCAGCTTTCCAAAGTGAGCGGTTGATGGTATCAAATTATATAGCATAGGGTCCCTTCCCCCTTAAGGCAAGTCAATATTGGACAGCCGATTTTTGAGATCGACAGAAAGGAGAAAACATCACAGCGTGCACAAAAAACCCTTGTCACCCAAAAACCCTTGTCATAGGATGCCCAAAAACCCTTGTCACGGCATACCCAAAAAAAGGAGGTCATGATGCTTACACGTTGAGCCATTAGCTCCAAATCCAAAATGGAAACTCCAAAACATGAACCGTGTGCTCCAAATTTGTACTGTCAGCTCCATTTCTCAACCGTGAGCTCCAATTATCAACCATGAGCTCCAATTCTGAACCTTGTGCTCCACCGGACCTACTCCCAAATTCACAAAAACCTCCAAATTGAACTGGACTGTTCAAAACGAGTCGCGACAATGTCCAAATACACTTGTCATTTTTTATTATATATTATTATATATTATATGTATTTTATTTTTATTATATATTATTTTATATTATATGTATTTTATTTTTATTATATGTTATTTTATATTATATAAATTGCCATAATAGTATTTTTTCATTAGGCATAGTATTTTTAACGTAGCTATATGTATTTTTAACTTAGGAATAGTATTTTTTATTATAATATGATGATGATGATGATGGCGATCTCACCTAATCCCTACAACAAAACCCTTGAAGATGAAGATGATGATGGAAACCTCAGGTAATCCCTACAATCTCACCTAATCATTGTTCATCATAATCGTCATCATGACCCTCATCGTTATCATCGTCATCACCATCATCATCGTCATCCTCATGATGATGATGGTGTTGGCGATGATGAATGTGATGGTGATGATGATGATGATGATGATGATGGCAATGCTGATGATCATCATCATCTTCATCAACGTCATCATCGTCATAAGTAAAACTTAGTTTACTTCAAATATTAATTTTCCAAAAAAAAATGCATAATATTGGCAAACCTAATTTCAATCAAAAAGTGATGAGAAGGAAATTGTTTGATATAGCCAAAAAAATGAAAGGAATTTTTTTGTATCCTTGAAATACTTCTTATATCTAATAGATTCCTCGGCTTATAGAACTATGGGTCCCAAATAAATGTTCAATAGAGAGATGCAAACCTAAGAGCTGGAAGAAAAACATCCTAACTTGAATAAAGAACCTTCACATTAATGAGGGAAGAACCATCTTCATAACGACACATCCCTATCTTGGATAAATGAAAATATAGGTTTGAAGGATGATTGAAAAATTGAGCATGTGAGCATGTGAGCATGGTGATGATGATGATGATGATGATGTTGATGATGATGATTATGATTATGATGTTCATGTCGATGATAACAATGATGACGATGTTGATGATGATGATGATGATGTTGATGATGTTGTTGATGATGATGATGATGTTGATGACGACGATGACTATGATCATGATGATGATGATTATGATTGTAATGACGATGATGATGATGATTATCGTCATCATGAGGATGACGATGAAAATGATGACGATGATTATGATGATGATGATGATGACGACGACGATGATGATGATGACGATGATGAAGATTATGATGTTGATGTCGACGATGACAATGATGATGATGATGATTATCATCATCATGAGGATGATGATGATAATGATGACGATGATGATGAAGTTGATGATGATGATGTTGATGATGATGGTGATGATTATGATGTTGATGAAGATGATGACAATGATGATGTCGACGATGACAATGATGATGATGATGATGATGATGAAGATGATGATGATTTTAATCGTGACAACGACGATGATGATGACGATGATGGTGATGATGATCATGAGGATAACAATGATGATGATGACAATGATGATGAAGATGATGATGATGGTGATGATGATGATGATGATGATGAAGATGATGCACATGTTGATGATGATCATGAAGACAACGATGAAGATGATGATGTGTGATGATGATGACGATGATGATGAAGACCATCATGATGATGATGATTACGATGAAGATGATGACGATGAGGATGTTGATGATGATGATGATGATTATGATGTTGATGTCGACAATGAAAATGATGACGATGATGATGATGATGATGATGACGATGATGATGATGATGATGATGACGACGATGATGAAGATTATGATGTTGATGTCGACGATGACAATGATAATGATGATGATTATCATCATCATGAGGATGACAATGATAATGATGACAATGATGATGAAGTTGATGATGATGGTGATGATTATGATGTTGATGAAGACAATGACAATGATGATGATGATGTTGATCTCGACAACAATGATGATGATGACGACGATGACGAAGATGATGGTGATGATGATGATGATCATGATCATGAGGATAACGACGATGATGATGACGATGATGATGAGGAAAATGACAATGATGATGACGATGATGATGAAGATGATGATGACGGTGATGATGATGTTGATGATGAGTATCATCATCATGAGGAAGATGGTGATGATGATGACGATGATGATGAAGATGATGCACATGTTGATAATGATCATGAATACAATGATAAAGATGATGATGACAATGAATATGATGATGTGTGATGATGACGACGATGATGATGACGATGATGATGACGACGACGACGATGATGATGATGATGATGATGATGATGATGATGATGACGACAGTGATGATGATGTTGATGATGAGTATCATCATCATGAGGAAGACGATGATGATGAATATGATGCGCATGTTGATGATGATCATGAAGACAACAATGAAGATGATGACGACGATGATGATGAAGACCATGATGATGATGATGATGACGATGATGATGAAGATGTTGATGATGATGATGATGATTATGATGTTGATGTCGACGATGAAAATGATGATGATGATGATGATGATGATGATGACGACGATGGTGATGATGATGATGATGACGATGATGAAGAATATGATGTTGATGTCGACGATGACAATGATGATGATGATGATTATCATCATCATGAGGATGACGATGATAATGATGACAATGATGATGAAGATGATGATGATGATGATGTTGATGATGATGGTGATGATTATGATGTTGATGAAGCCAATGACAATGATGATGTCGACAATGACAATGATGATGATGATGATGTTGATGATGATGGTGATGATTATGATGCTGATGAAGACGATGATTATGATTAGACAACGATGATGATGATGTGTGATGATGGCGATGATGAAATTGAAGATGATGATGTGTGATGATGACGACGACGATGATGAAGACCATGATGATGATGATGATGACGTCGAAAATGAAAATGATGATGATGATGATGATAAAGATGATGGTGATGGTGATGATGTTAGTAACTCTTTTTTTTAAATAAGATAAAATAATAGTTCTAATTAAATATTTACCTTTCAATATATTTAGTCATATTCTTCATCCATGTCATCATCTGTATCATTAGATACATAGTCAACATTATAAGGAATGGCCATATCATCATCGTCATCATCATCAGTTACACTCACCGTGTCATTGTTGGAATAATCTTCATCGGCATTGTCTGCTACATCATCTGATTCAACTATTTCTTGGACATCTTCTGTTGGATCATCATCGTCAGCTAACTCAAGTTGATCATGCTCGTTGTCATCATATTCTTCTTCCATAGAACCCTCTTCATTACCATCATCTAGGTTATACTTTACTGGCCTTCCCCTTGGATCGTGTCTCACAACAAACGACCAGCCCGCTTTACCTGGAACCTCTGAGTAAAATACTTGTTCACATTGGCTTGGAAGAACATAGGGCTTTATTCTTGGCTCAAACAACCTTGTGTTTACCATGGTAAATCCATTATCATGTTCAATAATAGTTCTATCAGGATCACGTTGATTCAATCGTAACCTGTACCATTTGAAAACGAATAGAACTACCTTAAAGGATTTAAAGTCACACTGTATAATATTTTCCAAATACCCATAGTATTGATTTTCTTAGACTTCTGGATGTCTGTCAGTTCTAGATGAAACATTGGTAACCTCAAAGACAGTTGAAACCCCAGAATCTAATGTTTTATTTGTTTCATCCAGTTTTTTGATCCGATATCTACCTCCATTGCAGACCATAGCCTTATGGTGTTTTACCTACAATAAGTAATACACGAAAATATTACACAACCATTCAGTCCTTATGCAACAATACATGGAAAATAAGAACATGTACGTCAATAACTAATTTGCAAAATAAAATATTTAGAGGGATATTTGATTAATTATATGCTTGCCATTTTATCTTTTACACCTTATTCCAAATCGATTTCCCTTTCTGTTAGATTGTTATCTCCATTGCGTTGTGCTGCTTTTACCAATGAAGCCACACCTTCCCATGATATTCCATGACCCGATTGTGTGCATCATTCAATCCATACCTTCATCCAGTCAAGATTGTTTGTGATGTATAAATGAATTGCATCCCATTCTCGACCAACTTTTTAATGACAATAACCATTAAAATGAAAGAAAGGTGTAAATCTCCTGAACAAAGACATATATGCTCTTAATTGAAGCAATTATGACTAGAAAATACAATTAGAATATGAAGGATATAATAAAAATCCACTAGATAATAATTACCTTTTAGCTTCCTCAATCTACCTTTCCCCTTCAGCTGCTCCCCTTCAAATTTTTTATTGGATTTGGGATCACAAATGCGATGTAAATTGAGCTTTGATGCTAAAACAGGAAGATATTCACTAACATACAACATGTTTTGGTATACTGTATATCCTTCCATCATAGAACCCTTTGCATGTGCTCATTGTCTCACCAAACCCTTCATAAATTTCAAGTGCCTTTCAACCATCCACATGGACCTTGAGTGCACAGGTCCACACAACTCAATCTCCTCAACTTGGTGTAGGAGGTAGTGTTCCTGTGCATTGAAAAATGTTGATGGTAGATGCTTCTGTATTTCACACATGAGACGAGGAATTTCTCTCCTCCAATACTTTATATCTTCTTTATGGATTTATTTAGATGTCAACCATCTACAAGTGATGCAAACCAATAACAATATTTAACAAAAATAAACATTAAATTACAATATATGCTGAAATAGTGCAAGTAATCGCTAGTTACCTCATGTATTTACCAAGATTATATATAACTTGTTTGACATTGTTGTCGAAGTTGTCTGGGAGAGAGAGAGGTAGAACATACTGTATCAATATGTTGGAATATATTAAACCCACTCATAACTTAGGATAAAATAATTAATCATTATTTGATTAATTATTCACCCACTAGCTTAATTAGTTGGCATCCACTTGCACCTTAAAGTCAATACATGCCATCTATATCCTAGGAATGATTTATTTCCAATTCTGGGTTGATATTGACCACCTTTTGACCATCCAGAATTAGTATACAGGACTTTACAGTAGATTCTGCTTTATTCTGCTTTTTCTGCTTTTCCTGCTTTTCTATGGATAAGATAAAAGCTAGTCAACTAGGAAACTGGGAGCTTTTGTTTCCAACCCATCCTCCATTAGTTTTTCTCCATTTTCTAGGATTAGCATGTTATTTCCATCTCCTTGAAAACTCACTCATGCTTTTGCCAACTCGTGAGGTCCTTGATAGATTTAGTAAGTGCTTTATCCTCTATGGGGGTTTTGCTATATTTTGGTAAGTCGGCCTTTTTGAGCTTTATGAGTTGTTTCCATACAATTTGATTTTCCTATGAGGGATGTAATATTTATGTACACTATTATTCATCATTATTCAATGGAAGGATACACACCAATATTCATCTCTTCATTCATGTGATTCAATCTCTTTTCTTCTCTCTATTTTTCTTGTGTATGCTTGTGAGAATTCTTAGTAGCAAGATCTATTTCCTATGCTTCTTCTTAGCATCATTGCACATAGCATTGATCTATTATTTCTACACAATATAAAAACCACGCCATTTATTAAACAAAGAGTATACAAACAAGAAAAATTATATGGACGTAACAATAATAATTACCTTGATGAAGACATGCCAATCATGTGTTTTGACCCCCGCAAAATCACCTTTTTTAGTTATGATATTCTTTAAGTTTGCACAAAAACTAGTGGGAAATTTAATTTTTCGCATTACTTCTTTGACAACATTGCTTTGTTGCTCCATAAAAAACCATGGAATTGAGTTTATATTAACTTGTTCTCCATTGGTATGAAATTGGATGACATCTTTCATTGCATGGTTGCTTTCTTGAATGTCTTTTCACACTTTCACAACTTTATCTTTCTCCCTCCTTAGCTCTAGTAGTCGCCATAAGGTTTCAGTGACATTCTTTCCAATATGTATTGTATCAAACAAATGAGCAATTTGTAGGTGCTCATAGTAAGGCAACCTGTTGAATTGAATAGGATAACTTTCCATTCCTCGTGGAAGACCATTAATACCTTCATGATCACGATGGACATCATGAATATTAGTTTATAATTAATAAATTACATCATAAATCAAATATGGCCACTACAGCAAACAACTCACAATAAAAATTAAAATACATAAAAATTCATATACGATGATCCATACGTACCATGATGACGATTTCTATTGTATTGCATCTTCCAAAGGTGAGGTGTCATTCTCCATGGTTTTAATGCAGTCTCCTGCTTCCCATTGAAAATATTTCTTTTAGTTGTTCTATACCTATGATTCTTAGAGAGGAAATGCCTATACTCATCAAACACCTCCTTTCTTAAGCTTTTTGAACAACGAGAATTTATCTTAGGACCACAAACTGGACATGCAAATTTACCCTTTCTCTGAAGACCTAAAATATTTAGATATGGAATATCTACATCAAATATATTCATATATAAAATATTCTAACTACTCCATATCATTAAATGCAATTAAAGTGGAACTTAAAATTACAAACCACAAAATGAAGTTAACCCAGGGGCATCGTGTATTGTCCATACAACCATTGCATGGAATTGAAATTTCCTTTGTCATATTGGTCTAGATATGTCATACATCGTTATTCCATTCCATAACTTCAGTAGCTCATCTATAAGAGGTTCGATGTATACATTCATATCTTTGACTTGGAACTTACCTGATTCATAATTTCAAGTACATATAAAATATATCATTATGAGAACCATTAAGATATATAAACCATGCAGAAGAGTAAAGTAATAGATATATATATGAAATTAAGATACATATTACTACAAATGAGATGCCACAACTACATTATAAATAAAACAGTTTTCGTCAATAAAACTTGGAATAATCATCGACAACATTATGTGCTCCCTCTTTATTGACAACCATGGAGGAATGTTATTGTTGATAACAAAAATATGCCACACCCTGTAAATGGATTTCATATGTGCAAATGAATTAACACCATCTGCTACCAAAGAAATCCTAAGATTACGTGGTTCTTCTTTAAAGTGAGGCTACTTTTCCTCAATATCTCTAAAAGCAGTACCATCTGTAGGCATTCGGATAACATCATCTTGACTTCTGTTCATGGAATGGTAATCCATAAATTGCACTATGTTTTTGCACCTGAACAGTCGTTGCAAACGTGGAATGATGGGAATATAACGAAGAACCTTCTGAGGCACCTTTTTTGTTACTTTATCTATACGATATCTATTTACATGACATTCCAGACATTCTGTTGAAAATTCATGTTGATTATAATATATAACATGGTCATTGGGGCATGCATGAATTGCTTCATAATGCATTCCAATATCTTTCATGATGGAAGATAAATCTTGATATGTGCGAGGTAAAATATTTGATGGTAGTAACAAAAATTCAACTATCAAGCTACCAAAAAAAAAAAAATGTTAATGTAATAAATAAATAATATTAACGAAACATGCTTCATCCATATGATGATCAATAATGAGTTAACAATACAATTATTAGAGGAATACAAATAAAATTTATCATGATCCTATATATGTGATGGATTATTTTAGATACCTTAGCATCCGTGTGATTGCAATGTTTGAAAGACCATTCATAACCTTCAAGTTCATTATCAACAATATAGTAGAGAGAAGATTTGTTTTGGATCCTTCATAAAGGGGTTCATATGCCTTATCGAGAAGAGGTATCTTGTGAACATCATCAAAGTCATCATCATTTTCATTATCAACATCATCGTCATCCATTCTAACATTAAATGAATCATGGATCAATGTATTTGTACCATCATCATCAATTACATCATCAGCATGATCATCTTGTTCAATATGATCATTCACTTGTTCTCCATTAAACATGCAGGCTCCATGATCCTGATCCTGAACTTGTTCTAAAAGCACTTCCTTTTGACGACATGCTATAGGGTGTCTTTCCTTTAATATAAATACATGGAAACATCAATATATATACATTAATATATGAAAAAAAAATACATACAATTACCAAAAATAAAGAATATAATAATGTTTATAATGCTAAACCTACAAATGGACGATATTCATTCCCTCCCTCAGCGTGTCCATGTTCCCTGCAATGTTTTGTGGCTGTTGAGATCAATATTCTTCTCCTCTTAAATCCCATGCATTGAGTACACAGATAATAACCTTTGATATCACCCCTTCATTTCCCTACATCCCATAGTCTAGCAAGCAATTGTCGGTTGTCTTCGTTTGGATCCGGAATATTTAATCTATTTGACATTTTGTCATCAACTTCGTTAATGAATATAACCGGTTGTCTTAAAAAATCAAGTTCCACGCATCAACATTTTGTCAAACGAAGAGAAGTCGAAGAATAAAAAATTCCCGGCAAACTGTCTATCGATGAAAAAAAAATCCCACAACCGCCCGTTGAAGAATAAAACAATTCCTGAAAACGTCCGTCGAGGAACAAATAATTTTCGCAAATCATATGTCGCTTCTACAACAAACATGTCGAAATGTTTAAAACAATTTATATTTATAATGGACATGTGTCGAATATTCGACACCTTGAACATAGTTACTGTTGAAAGTATGGGACCATAAAATTTAAAATCATGTAAACCTTAAATTTTTTTTTTATAAAAAAAACTATACAGCCCGTCGGATATCCGACGCTCAGGGGTCAAATAACCGACATTATTGGGTTCACAGACGTCGAAGATCCGACACGGAAGTGTCAGATAACCGACACTAAAAGGGTCTAAAATCCGACGCCCTTGTGTCGAATATTCGACGGTGCTATAACTATTTTTTTATCGGCATTCTTTTGAGTGATTGTTGTCCGACACATCCATTCGAAATGTCAGATGACGTCAGAATTCGGGTTCAAATCTTGTTGTGTGCCTACAACCCAACAAAATATAACATTAAATACTCTAAATAATTTTTTTATATATGAGTTGAAGAATATATATAAAAATATACACATGTATACTCACCATCAATTATTTCAGTTGGTATCAACATACCTTGTTTTGTGTAGAACACCTCATGTGGATGCAAATTCGTGCCTCCGGGAATATAGTGACCTATAACAAAAACATCTACATGATTTTCAAATATTCTTACCCAAAAAAATGTTCCACCAATTGAGACATCTACTAAACAATCCAACACTTCTATAAGATATGGAATTTTCAATGACTCATCTTCAGCCATTCTAGGCAATGTTTCGTAATAAATACGAACATACATGCATGCCTTTATGGTAAAATCAAATCGATTTGTGCTACGCAAAAAAATCCCATCCATTTAAATGAATTTATTTCTACCAATATTAACAAAATGACCATTTTTAGTCAGTAGTGGAGTCACATCTGAATATGATCCCATATAAAACCATCGTTTGATGACTGCATTGACTATTTTTTATGATTTTAATCTAACCCACTTGAAGTTAATTGTGATTTTATTTTAGAAATTTAAGGATGGTGCAACATAAGCTTTCCACTTTCATCTGCATACACCATTTGAACAGGCGGGACATCGTCCATAGTATGTGTCCATGTGTCATTGGTACTAACAATGTAAACAATTGTACCATCACCACAAGGAACCAACGTTGACAACTCTACATTTCATGTATGTGACTCATCTATAACTTTGCAGATATTGATTTCTTCTATTTTCTCCTTTAAGAAGAGCAATTGTATAAAATTTTGGAGCCTTTCCTTTAACATAGAATAGAGTTGAACAACCTCAGATTTGATAAGGTATTTCCCTATTATTAGGTTGTTACTCAACATCATTACCACTGGATACATCATCATCACTCCAACAATTAGTTTTTGCAAGTCTATATAATTTTCGTGACTTTTGTCGTTGTATAGGTAATTGTTGCTTAATTTTCTGTCTCTTTTCTCATTCATCATCCTCTTCAGCAAGTATTCAAAAATGTTCTTCCACAACATATGAATAAAATGACTTCTATTCTTTATGTGGCAATATAACATGATCTGTATTGAACATGAGCAAATTTATAAGAAGTAAAATTCTGCAATCACGACAGGAAGCCAAAAAGACCTACACATGTTATACATGACATGTTAATTGGAAAGGAAGAGTGAAAAACCATAGTATTGATAAAGGAATAATATAAATACTACATAAATTCTAACCTTTGGTTAAAACCTTGGATCTCTTTTCTTTTTCCAACCAAGATTTTATATTCGCATAAAGATGGTCCAAACTAGCTTCTGCAAGAAATAATAAAGGGAAAAGTTAATTACTCTACATATACAGTATCTGATAAATCATTTTATAGACTACTTAAATAAAAAAATTGCACAGGGTTGGCAGGGGGGAGGGGTTATCTTTGACCTAGGTGGAAATATTATCTATTCTTATTCTTGGGGACTGGCCAAAAAAATGAACAATCAAGCAGGATGGATTGGCTTTGGGTACTCTTGTATTGTCATCAATAAAATGTGCAACATTAAGGAAAGGAGAGATATTGATCTTGAGAGAAAATAAAAAATATTCTTATCCTTCATATCAAACTTGGAATTGGTATAATTTTATCATATAAAGCGAAAAAACAATCAATTGGCCAGAAAGCGGTCCATTACTGCACTAGTCGATTAAAAGAAAAAGAAAAAATGAATACTGTCAGTCTATCATTGAGCCATCAATTTTTTGCATAACATTTCAAGGAAATCAATTTAGGTTTGATCACAAACCGGTTGATGGGTTCGTATATTTTGTTCAACCAGGGTAAGAATGTAATTGTTTTAAGCACAAAAAGCTGGAAAAAAAATCTTACCAGTCTTGTCACTACACCATTGATTTTTCTTGGAGGATTTCAAGGCGGTCCAGTTTGGTTTGATCAGACACTTGATGCATTGAATCAATTGGTCGATAAGTTTTTCATCACTACACAAGTCGATTAATAGAAAAATTAAATAAAAATTAAATATTGTGAGATGATCACTATACCATGAATTTTTTTCATAAGATTTGAACATAATCAATTTTCGTTTGATCTTAGACATGTTGATGGGTTTGTAGATTTTGTTTAGGTAGGGTAAGAATGTAAATTTTTTAAGCACATAAACCTGGAAAAAAATACTTACCATTCGTATCACTACACCGTCGATTTTTCTCATATGATTTCAACGCGGTTCATTTTGGTTTGATCTAAGAGCTGGAGTTCACATATTTCGTTCAAACTAGGTAAGATATAAAACACAACACAACTTTGCATATTTTGTTCAGGGTAAGATATAAAACAAAATATGTAAATTTTTTAAGCAATTGAGGGTTTCTTTGTGAGGCAAGCATATTTTCTAAGTAATAAAATGTCCTGTTGTACTTACAATCAGCTTGGAAACCTAAAAAAAAATTGAAAAAATATAACCTAGGGCACATAAAACTCGAAAAATAAATTTATTATCAATCGATCGCGATAACATCAATTTTATTTAGAGGATTTCAACAAAATCCTATTTGGTTTGATCATAGACCAAGTGACATGCTCATAGATTTCGATCAAGTAGAGTAGATTGAAAAAATACGCAGATCTCGTTTGCAAACATATTTGGGTCTAATATTTTGGGGAAATCGAAAAAAATGAAATTGGAGGGATTTTTTCATTGTTACCCGCTTTTGAAAATTTTGAATTAACCCCACATTGAATCCTATGCCAAACTCCACATTGTTTCTCATGCAACCGAAAAACAATTTTAGGGGGAAATAGGGGTTTGACTAATTACGTGATTAGTGATGCTAATTAAATTTTAATTTATTTTTAATTCATTTCTTATTTAGGATACATTTTGGGGGTGGTAATATCTTATGTACATGACCAAATACATCAATGACATCCCTAATTGGAGGAACAACATCTTTGAAAAGGGTAATACTAATATTGTCAAGTGTTTGATGTGGTAGATTCCTTGAACCACCCTACCCTAAACCCTACCCTCCACTTTACTAAGAATAAGGGTCACACCTCGGTTAAGCCATGTGGTTTGGATCTTCTGATAGCCATCATGAAAAATAGAACGTACGCATAAAGGTCCCTCCTACCAAAGGTGTTGTCTCCAAAATAATTATTTGGAGTCGCTAGATCTAGGGTTTTCATTTAGGCGCCCCTTGGAGAGTCCTTCCCCTACCTTTACCATGACATGGTGTTTCTAGGTGATGTCCCCAAACTATGATTACCTGCTTTCCAAATTTAGAAGAGAAATGGGGAAGGGACATATAAATCTTAGATTGCCTCAAGATCATAATCCCTAGGATTAATGCAAGGAGGGGGCCGCACCAGGATGCATGGTGACTCAATATGGCTTAGTATATAACCTAAATCTATAACTGAACAAAAAAAAATTAATAAGAACATAAAGAAGTACAATCGCAAGGACAATATCAGTCACTGAATTAGGGTTCACTATCTAACTCAAAACATTTCTCTTTGGAATATTTTTATCCCTCTAAGCATGTCGCTAATGAAATCTAGAGCAAGATCAAAAAATTATGGGGTGATATTCATAGGAATTTAACTCATTTATCTCTCTTATGAATGCATAATGGCCCTTGGGTCTTCTTTCCATCTCACACGTTGATAGAGAACTACTTTTAGTTAACTTGTTGTATAAAATGACCATGGCTTGTGATTTTTGGAAGTTTGTAGCTTAGAAACTTGTTTATCTGATTTCACATAGGAGCATGTGTGTTTATGTTTTTTTATTCTTTGCATGGATCTTTATTATGGACTTGATGATTCACAAGAATATTTTATGTATTACCAATGGACCAAACTCCAAACCAAGGCTATCCAAATCATTTTGTTGGAAGAAGAGATGGATGAAGAAAAGGAGGAGTCAAGCTCGATGTTACAATATGATGATACTAAAAGTGACACGAAAGTAGAACTAGAGTATTGTTAGGGGGGGATGTACCAATTGTTGAAGATTAAAGAGCAACATGGTCTTGTTTTTTAAAACAATGAGGACCTACCTATATATGAGAACATAAAGAGTTATGGCCTATATAAGGTAGCAGAAATATCCAAAGTATTTCCTTGTACAAAGGTGATAGAATGGTTATTACAAACATGGATATCAACAACATGATCATAAAGAATGCTATCAGAGAATTTATTGCTTCTTTTCATCCACCGACATTGAAAAATTACTATATTTTTTGGTATTAGAGATAAACTTGAACCCTAAGTAGATTGCTACACTCAAGATCAATTATATGGAATTTCTAAAACATGCCTAGGTGAAAGGTAATAAATTTTGAGCAAGAGATGACGATCTTTATCAAACTCAATTTTTAAGGCTTCCCTTTAGGATCACTACAACAGACTTTTGTAGATTGTATGATGAATAGGATGCAACGCACTTTCACATAGGATGGTTACCATTGTCCTATCATATTATCTTACTAGGCACCAAGTTCAATTGGGTATCCATACTTTCATCAAACATGTTGGATGTGGTCCTAAAAGTGTAGGCCAATTTGGCTAGGCAATAGTAATTTGAATCTCACATGCCCTCTTATTTGCTAGATGTAGTATGTGCTGTGAATAATTTTCCTAGTGTGGAAGGAGATGAACACCCATAGAACCTCTAGTGCATGTGTATTGTCAAGCATTATTGTAGTATAAATATGTCAGCTACCATTAGAATATATGTGAAGAATTCATCATGCCAATATACATATTTATATATAAACAAAAAAACAAATGCATGTCAAATAAGGCCATCGATGAGGTGACAAAGTTATAAGACTAGTTCTTGATGGAAGAAAGCACTTATATGTATATATGGGGGTCTAAAAGGACCCTACATACCTCCCAAGTATGGCATATATGACCTGATTTTTAAAAATATAGTAAAACATAATTTCATTAATGGAATTGAAACTACCTTACTTAAGGCCAAGAAGTCTTCATGGACGCCTTTTCCCATCATTATAGGATCTTACAAGATGGCTCGAATAAAGGGAGTATAATATTTGATAAAGGATCTAAGTTCATTCCATTTCGATGAAGAAACGTTTTGATGGAATGACATAAAAAAGAAGGTGCTAAATCATTTTTCATTTGTGGCATATATATGGCCTTATACAAATGAATTATTTGTATAAGAATATCTCTTTAGACATGTTAAAACCCTTGAAGTACTAGCCACAATACAGAAGAAAGGAAAAATTGATGCCACAAGGAAATCTACTACTAAGAAAGAAAAGAAAGAAAGTCATGTCTAGGTATAGGCCAAGAAGGAACATGATTCAAAACAAGAAGAATAATCCTATAAAAGATATTAAGAAAGATACAAGAGGATTTGAAGTAAAAAGAAGAAGCTCAGAGGAAAATAGATGAATATTTGAAGAGAAAAGTTGATGAACAAAGTAGAGTGGAAGCATAGTGAAAATAAAAAGAGGAGAGAACAAATGAAGAGGCTCGGAAAAGGAAGAAATAAGAAGAGACATATAAACAAGAAACAAATTCTAGTAGAAATCCAAAGGAATACCAAGGAGGAACTAAAACAATGTGAATAATCTTAGGAAAATAATACATAATATATGGATGTAAAAATAACCACCATAGGTACAAATTTCCCTTTAACGTGGACACTTCTTGTTGCAGAAATTGGCGATAGGCCTATATGCATTTTATAAGGAGGATTCCATAGACCAAATGACTTTCTTCATTTTTTATAAACAAAAGTATCAGATCATTCAAAGAACTCATAAGAAATTGAAGTTATCAACTTAGTCGAAAATGTAGATAACTATTAAAAAACCAATGATCACAAGCACAAATCAATTGCCCACTCTTGTAGAAATATAAATTGTTGCTACTACCATGGATACCTATTGTATTTTATCCCTCCTCCAAGGGTCCTAAACCAGGTTCAGTAGCTTATGCTCGGTACAACAAAAACCCAAGATATCGGGCCGATAGAGCGACAGTGGAGCTTACAGTAGTGAATCTAACTGTAGATAATCTAGGAAGATAACTCGCATACAGATTGGGTTCCTCCTTTTATATACTTCTTACAGGATAAATACTGAATCATTACAAAATTGATATAGACTGATTATAGACTCAATATAGACTCAATACCTATTGCTTTCTCAGTCGACTTCCTCCTTTAGCCAACAGGTTGTCTTTCCTATTCTAGTAACACCTTAATGGGAGACACTACCGTCCTGATTTACAGAGATTCCTTCATGCATGTGGTTTCTGACAACTCTCGTTGAACTCGTACCCACAATATTTAAGGCCTATCACTTTCTGATCATTATGACTTACTGTCGCTTTCCAGTCATTATGCTTCTTGCACGCCTTCTACTGCTAATATTTTGTTGACCTTCCCTTGTTGCACTCCTTCCTTTTGGTGCGGCTTCCTCTTCTGATGACTTTTCCTCTTCTTATTCCCTCCTCTCACCTCATCTATCACAGTTCCCTTTCCCTTCTTTCTTTTTTGTTGTTGCCTCCATCGCAGCTCCTTCTTCTTCTCCTTACTTAGGCAAAATTATGATTGAATTCTACCTTACTGTCCCTAGGCCCAATAGGCACCAACACTCACCTATGGCTCGTCTCGGGCCACTATGAATATATTCTGCCAAGTTTTTATTTGAGTTGATTTTTCTCTAAAATTATTCCACGATTTTCATCAGTATTTCTCCTTCGATGCGCACCTCTTCTTCTTTCATCACCCCTTATGTTCATAGCATTTTGCAGTGATGATGCTGATGACGGTGGCCTTTGTTTCTGGTTTCCTTTATCCAAACATTAGTTTGTACCTGTGGGTTCTATAAATGGATAATATGCATTGTGGTAACTATCTCCACAAGTTTGTTTAGCGAATTTGGTGGTATGTCCTTTGGTCCTCGAATTCTAGCCACTATGTCTCCATTCTTACCCAGCCATGCTGAGAGGGTGTTGCTATTATGGGAACTAGAATATTTCTCCATTATTAACCATGGAAAATCTATTCGGCTCATTAATGCAAGGAGGACTTGACATAGATTAGCTTCTAGTTTCCTCCATGCTTGTGGTGGAACATTACCGACATAGTTTCCCTCAAACATAACATGTATAACATCTTCCACTGAAGTGCCCATAGGGGCACTAGCACTAAGAATCACAGTTATCATATTCTTTCAAAAAAATTTGCTACAGCTCTGGGTGCTTCATACAGTAGCTCGTTGGGGAATTATATGAGAGTTAACTTGCAATCGAGGGCAATACACGGTCTGTCTAGGTGTAACATCTGTCAAATTTTCACATGCACAGTCTTTGAGTATCATAATGACAATACACTCTATCACATGGGTCACCACACAAATTTATTATGTTATTGTGGTTTATTATGTCATCCCTTTTTGTTGTGGCATCATATTATTTATAATGGAGGTGAAAATCAGATTCTTTCGGCGTCTGTGGATTTTAATGGTTGTCAACTATCTTTTCAGCAAGTTTCTTAATTTCTATGTCAACATCACATCATCTACTATCTAGGTTGTTTCTTTTGGAAACTCCACTTCGCTTTTAAGTTCCATCAACTTTTTATCGCTCTTCTTTTAACTTGGATTTCACACATACACACATTTTCTCGTTCTCCATTTTTTTCGTCGCAATGTTTGCGAATTTTATTTCCTCTTATTAACCCTTTGGTTGCACTCCTTGCAACTTAAATTTCCTCTTCTTGACCCTTTGGTCGCACTCCTTGCGACTTACATTTCCTATCCCACAAGGGTTTTATCATGCTCTATACATACAAGTTTTCCTTTATTTTTATTCTCTTTTTTTATGTGACCTAGTCGCAGTTATCAAAGTAAGGATTCAATCAGTTCCCATTGATGAGCCATGTGATCTCTATTCCATCTATCTTCTCTAACTTAACTTCTCCTCCATCATTTATTTCCTTAACAACATACAGTCCTAACCAATGCATTTTTAATTTTCTTGGATGATTGAATAATTTACTAGCGTACATAAGAACAAGGCATCTAAATTCAAAAGGATTTCTCTAAATGTGTCTATCATACCATGCCTTTTGTCTTTGTTTTTCCACATTCTAGTGAAAGCCCGCAACGAGGCGGTCTTCTTCTAAGTGAATTATTTGAAGCAATCTTTCTTTTACAGCATCAACATTTGTCATTTTTGTGATAGCAACAACTCTCAAGATTGGTATGATATATTCCATAGGCATGAAAAAATCTTGTCCATACACCAACCTGAACGGTGTCTAGCCTGTCATCTTCTTACATGTTGTGCGATATTCTCATAATACTGCAGAGATCTTCCGATCCCATTTATTCCATTGCACATTGCAGACCTTTGTAATTGCATTCTCCAGAATCTTATTAAATTATTCGAAAGCTCCATTTTCTTGAGGGTGATATGGAGTTGTTCTTCTATGTTGTATATGGAATTTATCATTCAATTCTTCAATCAATTGATTAAAAAAATACGTACCTTGGTCACTGATAAAAATCTTGGAGCAACTAAACATTGTCACAACATTTTGAAATAATAACTTCGTAGTTATCATAGTAGTACAATCCTTTACTAGTGCAGCTTCCTCCCATCTAGTCAAGTAATCGGTCGTAGTGATAATATACTTTGCTCCAGTGTGCTTTCCTACTCGACTGATAGGTCCTATGAATTCAAAATTCCATTTATCAAATGCATGTAATGTGATTTGCGGTACTAGTGGCATTTCATCTCTTCGGGATAGATTTCTATTTCTTTGACATATATCAGAGTTGCAACAATAGTCTCAAGCGTCCACATGCATGGTGGGCCACCATAGTCCTGCTTGTAAAATATTTCTTACGGTTGCTTTTCTTGCATAGTGGCCTCCTATGACACAAGTGTGTGCTTCACTTAATATCATTGGGCTCTCATATTCTAAAACACAGCATCGAAGTATCTCATTGGGGCCCAATTTGTACAAGTTTCCAGCAATCAACTGGAAATATGTAGCTAGTACTACCAATTGTTTCTTTTGTGCCATGGTGAATTCACTTGGTGCATACCCTGTACTCAGAAATTGTATGATGTCTTTCTATTGATCATCAAACACATTTATCACAAATAGTTGCACCTCGGGATGATTATCCTCTAGGCTAGTAGGCTCTTCCCCACTTTCGATTCTTGACAAGTGATCGAGTCCCAGGTTCAACCTACCTAGTTTAACAATTATTTCAAAATTGAATTCCTGGAAGAGGAGAATCCACCGGCATATCTTCCCCCCAAAAACTGGCTTATTGACCAAATATTTGAGCGTGGAGTGGTCCGTATACATCTTAAAGTGTCCACCCAATAAATAATTTCTAAATTTCTGCATCGCATACACCATCACTAGTCCTTCCTTTTCCGTTGTGGTGTATTTTTCCTCTGTTGTTGATAGCTTTCTGCTGGAAAAAGCAATGGGGTGATTAATCTCACCTTCCCCTAGATGTGTCAGTACCACACCAAGTGCAGCATATGATGCATCGACATGGACTTGGAATTCTTTTTTCTGGTCTGGAAATACAAGTATTAGCACACTATCCATCTTGTTCTTTAGCTTATTCAAACTCTCTTGATATTCATATGTCCACTGGAACTTAGTGTCTTTTTTCAGCAGTCTTTCCATTGAGGAAGTCACTTTTGCGTATCCCTTTATAAATTTCCTATAATAGCCTTTATGTCCCAATGTTGCTCGTAATTGTTTAACTGTTGTGGGTGGTAGCAAGTTGAGGGTGATGGAAATTTCAACTGGATCTACCAAATTTCCATCACTACAAACCATGTGGCCTAACAGAGCTCCAAAAGGGGCACAAAAAATACAATTTCTCAAATTTATGGAGATTTGATACTGGAAAAACCATTCCAACATCATTCTAAGGCTCTCAATATGGTCTTTGACCAAACCAAATATCGTCTAGTCATCAAAATAGACTTCAAGAAATTTATGTATAAAATCTTTAAATGCAGCAACTACAATTCTAGAAAAAATTGCAGTCGCATTATTGATTCCAAAGGGAATTACCGTGTACTGGTAGCATACCCATACTATTGCAAAGGTGGTCTTGTATAGGTCCTCCTTTGCAATTCTTATATGATGGTAGCTCGAAAATCCATTAGTGAATAAGTACATTTCTTGTCCTCTAACATTCTCCAATAACTTATCTGTGAATGGTGTCAGAAATGGATCATGTAGGCAGGCATCATTTAATTTCCTCAGTTCAACAAAAATTCTCACTTAACCTGAAGTTTTCTTATCTCGGAATACAATGGGACTAATCCATTATGATTCTTCAACATGTTCTCTCACACCTGCATCTAGCATTTGGTCTAGTTCATCTTTCTCTTTCTCTTTGTAGCGCGGGTTTAATCTATATGGTTGTTGTTTGACCGGTTTTGCATTGGGCCTCAAAGGTATCTTCATTTCACCAAGGTCTTCGACTATGCCTTTCATCTATGAGAATTTGGTAGGGAACAAATCCTGAAATTCATGAATTAAGTCAGTGATATTTCCCACAGTCTCATCATACCATTATTCTCCAATATTGGAAAATTTTGGGTTTTCAGCCGAGCCAATATTTACTTTCTTTATCTTGAGTGGACTCGAGAATTGGTTATTAGACATACCATCTCCTTCCACTACACTCATACCTTCTGACTCAGGTATGTTTATGTCAAGTGGTTCATCGTCATCTAGTTCTCCTATAATGTTGTAACATTCCATTGAGTGATGGAGTGATGTGTTTCATTGATGGTAGCTGGTAGTTGCGACGGGGATTTCTTCAAATATATTTTCCTTCATTATTTGTAGCGCAACATCAATTGTTGGGTGTTCACTTGTGAAATCAAATTTCTGAGTAAAGCTTGTAACTAAAATTTCCCATTCAACAATTCCTCATCACAGTTCTGTTATGTGTACCAGTTTTGTGGTACCATTTCCAATGTGTGGATGAATCGATGGAACCACTCTTGTCACGGATATTTCTGCCATTTGGTGCGATAATGTTCAATATGCTCCACAGGATTTGGCAGTTCTGTATACTTCTAATCAGTATAACTGATATGTTCTTTGAATCTCATCTCTAGTAATATTCTACATCGTGGCCATTCAAAGATATATTTTTTATGCGTACCCCACCATCTAGCAAGCATAGATTTTAGAACAAAGTCCAAAGAGGGCAATCGCTTCGATTTTGTCACTTTTTCTTCAAAACCCATCAGAAAATATGCAAGGTTTAGTAGCCTGTCATATGTAGGAATATCACTTGCTTTATCTCCTACCCTTTGGACAGATCTTGTGATTCTTGCACATCCTCTCATGGAGACTTCATGTAACCTGTTCTTCCAGTTTTCCAGCGCATCACCTGAGTCCGATGTGCACGAACTTACACTCTTCCAACTTAGTTTTCCATCAACTGTTGGATTTATATAATCATATTTTGATGACATAATATTATACAAATGATCTAGATAATTTCCTTGGCCTTCATTATTTACGGGCTCAATATATCTCTGTACTTCTAGCAGATCAATTGGCGCAACCACCCTTATCTCATAATATTCAAACGATAATATTATTTTCTTGAAATTTATAATGGTTTGGTTGTCTATTTCCCAATCAATTCCCAGAAGTGTAGGGTATGGATGTGCCATCGACAATGTCGATTACTTCAAAATACACATCTATTCTTAAGCCTTTGACTTCTACAGGTACTGGGGTTAATCTACCAATAGGTAGAACCTTCGACTGGTTCACAATCCTTAGTTGAATGGGAGACCAGTCCAATCACGGTTTATTCATGCTCTCCCATTTTTGTCTTGTTAAGATATTAACATCTAAGCCCAACTATAGTATGATATAATCCATATCATAGTCTCCTATCTAGGCAGTAATTCTTAGTTATCGGCATATTTTTAATCTCTTCTCAACGTGGTTGAATCTTTTCTCAGGTCGCAGGTCATCTGTAGTTTCTTCTATCAGAGCTGTCAATTCTGTGACAACATCTTTATCATTGATTAGTTCTAAACAACTTTTAAAAAATTATTTAAGCTTATTAACCTTCTTCATTGGTTGCTTCTTGATTAGATGTTCAAAGCGTTCGGGCATGGTCTTGATTTGTCTCAATGTTGACGGTTGATTATCATTCACGAATTTTAGTCGCACCTCTAGAAAGGCTTATTTCTCCTTCTGGACATCTAGCGGTGCTTTCTTTTGTGCCACGCATCTTACCTATGGTTTTCCATGTTGTGTATTATGGTATGCACGTTTCGCAGCACCTCCTCTCATCACTACAACAATGTGAGGTTCTCTATGTTCAAAAGAGATCATCTGGATGTTTTGATTGGGGTTTGGATTCTGGTTATGCACCGGATTGGGGTTTACGACAATTCTATCTTGCCATTTCACAATTAACTGCGGACATTGTTCAATAATGTGATCAAAAGATTTACAATATGTACAAGTTTTTGCAGGACTCCGACAATCATGGGAAAAATATCCTAGTTTCCCACGATTATAACATATGATTTTCCCTCTTCCTCGACCAAATCCTCCTCTTCCTTGTTGTTATCCTCGTCCCTAAAAATTTCCACCCCCTCTTTGTTGAGGGTATTGTTGTTGTTGTGGATACTAATTGTGTTGGTATTGTAGCTGAGGATACTGCAATTGTTGATATTGTGGTGGTGGTTATTGAGCAGGTTGATACTGAGGTTGCATTCATTCAACTTTCATCTGCTCATAATTTTTCATCAAGTAGGTATCCACCATATTTTCTTGCAGCAGTTGAAGTGCTTTGTAATCTTTTTCATTGTGGCCTATAGATTTACAAAATTTATAGTACATACTAGCTAGTGCACTTACAATATTCTGTAAGCACATACATTCTTGGGACTTATGTCCCCTAGTATTCCATATTCTACACCAAGGCATTCCTTGGTTGTTCATCGGGTTCGACGCTCCTGCCACAACGTAGTTCATGTGTGCGGGGAAATTATCTTTATGGTGTCCCTTTGTTGAGCATCTCATACACCATAGTTCTTCTTGAACTTCCCTGCCTCTCTTAATGTCCTGGAGTTGCATCGTAAGGTTGGCCAACTGCGACTTAGTTTGCATCATCCCTGTGTCATTGTCTCCAATCGAAAAGGATTCTAACTTCATTTTTATCTCCATAGATTCTATCGGCGACACAATATTTTATTGCATCAATGATGTTCGGATGTGTGGAAACAACACGAAAATGAACCATTCCTTATGTTGTACGTTTGACATTCGGATTTCATGAGTGTTTTTTGGACAACTCATACTCGTACTATAGAAAATTTCATGTACCCATCCAACACGTGACCTCGTATACACATGATCATTTGTGCTTTCTTGATATTCTCATCCTGGATCTGTCACACAGTCCACACAGATTCACATAGGAACCAGTGTTGTTATGGGTCTTCCAACCCATTTCCATTGAATATTGGTAACTTAATGTCATCTCCCGCCATTGGTTTTACTGGTGCCACAGTTGGAACAAAATTTTGGCTAGTCGAACTCCCTTGTCTGCTAGTTACAGCATTAGTACTACTAGTATTTACAAATGCACTTAGATATAATTCTCTCGACCTTACCTCTGGAGACACGCATGAGATGTAGTTGAGTTGTAACCTCGTTCTTGAGCTGGATCTTCAGTCGATTCTTCTGACTTTTCATTTGCTTCAAATATCAGCTGGTATTCTTCTTCTTCGTCACAAGACCCTTCATCAAAGTACAATGCAAGCTCGTAGCCTTCTTCCCCTCTGATTGTGTTGCAACTCCCTCTTCCTATCAAAGTATTTCTTCACTTGCGAGATCTAAATCTTCTTTTTCTTCTCAAACAACCAGATTCTAGTTCATTTCCTCTATCTCCTGGGGACATCTACGTCTTTAAAGATGACAGATATCTGCCACGTGACCCTTGAAAACATTTTTGCTATGCCTCACTATATGAGGTTATGGTATCAACAACAAACTCAGTAATGTATCCCTCCAAAATACTATCTATCCAAATATCCATATCCATTAACACAGGGTTGGTTACTCCTTCCAATCACTCAATCAACTGAGGATTCCCCTCCTTTGGTTTTCCTCCTTGGAAATTTCTTTGTAGGGTTGCAAAATTAGACAACCACTCATGCAACACAATGGGAAACTCAGAAAATAAAATATCGTGGATGTATGTATATATATACCGGCCCAGCCACTCTGTTGGGTTCGACTGAGATCCTTCACTTTCTTCGTGTGCGAATTCTAATGATTTGAAATCCACCCAATCTTGGATATTTGGTTTTGTTGGTTCCCACAACATATCCCGCACCACAATGATTCGGGTCCCGACAATGGAACCATTTGTTGGATTTTCTCCCTTCTCTAAGGGTCCTTACCCAGGTTCAGTCCCTTGTACTCATCACAAAAAAGCCCCAAGATATCATCCCAATAGAGCAAAGGTCAGTCGGCAGCATATGTGACGCAGATGTAGTCTCACCTGAGATATCTCTATTTGGAATGGGTAATTGCAAGAACCACGTTTCTGCAGTTGGGTGGGGAAATTTTTGGTACCTTTTCCTCTTACCAAGGATCTCAACAAAGTCTATGGGTGGATTATTTACTTGTTCTATGAATAGTTAGACTACAATCTATTGTTCTAAGCAACCTATTATATCAACACTCTTTATGCAGTATGATTCAAATTCAACTAGTACCATGCGAATGATATGCGGTCATTCATTCAAAATCAATTATATAATGATTCATTCAATATAACAATTACACGAATAAGTCAAAACACATGCGTCATTCACATATATACACAAGATATAACGTGGAAACCCATCCGGGAAAAAACCATAAAGGTGCTCTTCATCTGGCTTGCGGAAATATATGCAACTTTTGTCTACGCACTAAGCTACAGACTCTGTTCTAGATCTTCTTCTCTATCTCTACAGTCTCTTCTCTCTTCTTAGGCTCCCTTCCCCTCTCTCGACTCTTTTCCTACTTTTCGCTACTAATGATATGCACACAACCTGGATCGAATTCACCCTTCATACTCTTTTGTGCACTCATCTGTAGATCCCTTCTCCTCAAACACTACTAACATGCAACAATACAGAGCTACTAACACTACTAACATGAGCTATCGATAGTGGATCTTACAGTAGTGAATCTAATTGTAGAGAATCTGGGAAGCTAACCTGCATATAGCTTGGGTTCCTCCTTTTATAGCCTTCTTACAGACTTGATACCGACTCATTATAGACTCGATACAAACTCAGTGCAGACTCAGCACAGACTCAATACATGTTGCTTTCTTAGCTGACTTCCTCCTTTAGCCAACAACTTGTCTTTCCTATTCTAGTAACACCTTAATAGGAGGCACTACCAGCCAAACTTACAGATATTCTTTCATGTGTGTGGTTTTCGGTGACTCTCTTCGAACTCGTACCCAAGATCTTCAAGTCCTGTCACTTTCCGAGAATTACACCTTATTGTTGCTTTCTCGTCATTATGTTGCTTGCACTCATTTTTCTGTTGATATTTTTTTGTACCTTCCCTTGTCGCACTCCTTCCTTCTGTCATGGATTCCTCTTCTGGTGCAGCTTCCTCTTTTGGTGCCTCTTCCTCTTATCCTTCCTTCCTCTCACCTCATATGTCGCAGTTCGCTTTCCCTTCTTTCTTTATTGTCGTTGCCTTCGTCGCAACTTCTTCTTCTCCTTACTCGGGCAAAATTCTGATTGAATTCTACCTTATTGTCCCTAGGCCCAACACTACTGAATTTAACATAGAAAATTTAAATGATGATCTAGAAAGGGAACAAATGAAGATTAGGATTCTAGAAGATCAAATCTTAGAAACTTGAAGAGAGGCAATAGAATTATATCACAAGTATGATACATTATTCATTGAGAAGGAAATATTGGAAGCTCAAGCAGACATCATGCATAATGAAAATGAAACATTTGATGCTTAAGTAGAAAGCTTGGATGATAAAAAGGGAACATTAGTAGCCCAAGTGTAAAGCTCGTAAGATGAAAAATACGTGTTATAAGTAGAAGAAAAAAGTTATAAAGGTGAGAAATGAAGTCTACCAGAATTTCGAACATGTGCTACCTTGTTGCAGCGGGATTTATTTCATATGTAGGAACAAGTCTCAGAGAAAATCTAGGAATTGAAAAATATTGCAATGAGATTAATATTTGTAATAGAAGGAGCCAAGAAACATAATATTGAAATTGAAACTATTAAGTTAAATTTGGATTGCATAATCACTTGGAAACAACAGGTAACTGAGACACCTTCAAACTTTCCTAGGAGGACTCTTCAAGAAACTCATGTTGATCATGCCACCATATCTAATTACAGGAAAGTTAGAAAATACTTACAAAAAAAAATTGTGTCATTAAAGAAATGTAAAAGAAAGCATCTAGGAGCATCTAAGGTAATGGAAATATACCAACTCCCAACTCTAGGCACCATCGATAATCCCACGCCTAAAGAACAAAGGAGATCTGGCTTAATAAAGATAAAGGATGACAAGAATACGATCATCAAGGTCATTCCAAAGGTCACTTCCCAAGCATTGGAGAACCATGTCTCAATTCCTTCTCATGAGTTACACTTAATGACTTCATCTGATACATCTTTCGCTAGAGGGATGCCTATATTAAACAATGAAGCAATGACACATGAATTTTCCTTAAGGCTCCTTAGACCACATCAACTCAACATTATCATATATGCTTTTGAATTATGAGATTCATCTAAGAGGTGAGAAGGAATTAATCTCCCTTGAAATAATGTAATATGTATTTTTCTTTGTTTTCTTTATGAAGAAAAGTGAGACTCAAATAAGGAAATCATTAATGATCTCAAAAATCATAAACCTAAAGAAGAATTTGAAGAGTCTCTTAAGAGCTACTTTGTAAAAGCTATAAATCAAAGTTGGTAGGAGGAGGAAAGGGGGGATTTGTGCCTTCTTGTTTAAAGAGAAAGAGAAGCCAATTGGCAAGATTTCGCACAGAGATATTTATATCATGTGGATGAATGTCTCGAACTACTTCATGTTCTATCACATGCAGATATGGAATAAGATAGTTTTAGATTTCTAAATGGACTCTTCTTGTAACTATTCGTTTCTTATTCATATGTTATTTCTAATCAATATTTTCTTTCTACAAGTAGTGACATCAGAATGATATGAATACCAGAATTGTTCTCATGTTTATATTACATTATGTTGTTGTTTATCTACTTCTTAAAAACAGGTATCTGAATTTGGAATATGGATGTTTAATGTCATTCTGTTGTTCTCCCCCTTTAAATATTGCTCCTAGATAGGATAGGTTAGAAGAAAAACGCGTTTAGAATAGCTCATTCTACATTTTATTCCTTAATAATTGAATCCTAAATGGTGGACTGGGTCGCAGATGATGAAACCCTAAAACCACTTAATGATAGTCATGATAGAATTTGGATGGGTTCCCTATTCCAACCGGTTTAAGGTTTAATTGGGACTTTCTACCAAGGAGAACCCCTTCTTGTCAACGCAAGGACATATTTGGCATCAACATGTTCCCGACAACACCAAGATTATTGATCATAGTCTCCTACAAGCTATGGGGATTGCACACATGGGTGCTATAAGGATTTTGGTGGTCTCAAATGTCATTGCAAGATGAAAAGATGTTTCCAACAATTGGGATGAATGCCTCTGTTATGAAATAAATGTATTTGTTTTGCCAAAGATGTTAAGTAAATCAAAGAGCACCCTTAATTGGAGCAAAAAATGCACAATGAAGTGAAAGAGCCAACATAATTGATATTGGAAGGGTGTATCGGGTGTTGTTCTTAGATGGGTTCTTCAAAATTTTCTAGGTGAATGATCCACACTCTAATCAAATCTTAGTTGTTTATGAAATTGTATATAATAAAGGCCTATTGTCCTAATTAAAGTGTAAGAAATGGAATCCATGTTTAATACTTGTAAATAAGTGTTTTAATCAAATTTCATTTGTTTGATTGTAAGTTTTCTCCATAAAAATAAATAAAGAATAGCATGTTAAACTTGCACATAAGCTAGATAACAAGTACAAACATCTTTATCTCTAAATAACTATAAAAATATACAATGCTAATCAATACAAGACAACGAGTGTATCTAGACTTAATCTTCAACTTGCCAAATGAATATGTCGTCAAATTAATTAATTTATGTTTTATATGAAGTCTTTTTAACTATTAGTTTATAATTAATAATTTAATATTACTCAACAATGGGATCCAAGGAGGCCATTAGGGAAGTTATTCATATTTTGGAACGGTGAAGTGACCTTCGAAAATGTGCTAGCTTTTATTTCATTTAAATCGACCCTACCTTGGGTGTTCATGAAATTAAATAGCTTTTGTCGAAGGATATGAGTACAACAAAGAAGGTGAGGCTTACTTATAACTGCACGCGATTTAAATGTGCGTAAAGCATGCCCAATGAAAACACCTCTCAACTTGTACCCTATGGAATGCATGTCCTCTACCGAGGCTATGAGCCTAATACAAAATGAAATGAACTATTCAATGGAGTAAACTTTTTACCTGATTATTTGCACCGATCGGATGACCTAGCTCGCGTGAGCTGTCACATCACGCGTTGCTGGTCATCCGATCGGTGCAAATGGTCGGGTAGAAAGTTTACTCCCTATTCGATGACTTGGAACGAATTTTATAATTTAATCAAGTCAACCACCTAATGGATATATATGTGGCTATATTACATAAATGTTAAATTTATTTGCAAGAGCACTACGTGCACAAATCTCAAGAAGTTGGTGAAGTCATGAAAGAACTAGAAAATTTGAAAAGTGAACACTTTGGTGTGATAGTTTTGATGTGGACGCTGTACCACTTAGTTAGTCTGGACGAATGTAACTCAATGGACTTATGTTTAATTTTGGTTGGCTTTGACACAAAAAGTAAGTTCAAGGTCAGCTTTCACATGTGTAAAAAAATGGCACAATTAAAATAGAGCTTTACTTCTTTATTTATGACAAGATGCTTGAGGACTACAAAGCTACTCTTCTTCACATGTGCTCATTTTTTTATGAACAAGAATCAGCCTAGGAGTTGAGCATAGGGATATAGTGATAGATATTGTGTAGGAATTAAGCATAGGGATATAGTGATAGATATTGTGGGAGACTTTTAATTGAAATTGCTAGAAAGAAGAGTGCTCGTCCCTAACGTAGAAGTAGCAAGATGTAAAACAAAAGTAATAAAATGCAAATTGGAAGGAATAATAAAAACAAGAGTTGATAACAATTATCAACAAGAAAAAGAGACACAATGTAGATATTGTGGAAATAATGGTCACTCGGTCATCAATGCCACAATCCTGAATCATATACTTATGAAGTTAAAAATAGGTCGAAAACATTTACAAGTTACTCTAATAATATAAGAAGGGAAAAAAAGGAAAAAGAAAAAACGCATGTCGTTGATGCTGTGATAACTGGATCCCATGCCATAAATGTAGGAACTCTAAGATAACACATTGCAAAATAATCAATGGAAAATAAATACATGTCCTTCCAAAAGAAACATCATCTTATTCTAATACCGACACAGAATCAGAGTGAATGATGACATAAAAAAACCAAACTTTGAAGACAAAAAAAAAGAAAACAATGTTACAAAGATAAATAATAAATAAAATAATAATTAATAATAATTTAAAATAATTAATAAAACATTAGTTATAGTGTAAATATAAAGATGTGACCCTCTATGTAATGACCAACCATATTTAAAAATAGCCTACCTATTTGTAAATCATTAATTAATTATTATATTCCTTCAATAATTTCTTCAACGTAGAAATTAAAATCATTCATTAATTATTATTAAAGTCAAACATAATCCATTGATTATTATATTCCTTCAATAATTTCTTCAACGTAGAAATTAAAATCATTCATTAATTATTATTATAACATCATGATTTCTTTTACACGCCACTCCAAAATTGAATCCTTTAACATATTTGGCTTTAAATGCATGTGCAATATATTTGTCTTTATATGCCACTCCAAAATAAAACGAATGCTTTCAAAAACTTTACCCGTGATTTATGCTTTCTATTACACGCCACTCCAAAATTGATTCCTTTAACATATTTGTCTTTATATGCATTCAAAACTTGTGCAATATATTTGTCTTTATATGCCACTCCAAAATACAACAAGTGCCCCACCGGTGGCTATGTCCCTCCAGGGAAAAAATGATTTTGAAAATATAAAATGGTTGTTTAGTTTTAACTCCTCACATTTCACTTATTTATAAAACCTGATTTGGACAAATACAAATAGTATAGTTTTAAAGTCATATCCAATCTTCAATGTATTTTGCACTAACGAATGAAGTTATTCTTAGCTATAAAGGAGAGTGCCCAAACAGTGGTAGAAATAGCTTGCTATAGTTTCCTCAAAATAAGTATAGAAATAGCTTGCTATAACTCACACTTGATTTTCCAAGTCGGGTAGTCTGATGTGCATTACCTTGTTTCGTTACTGAACTTGCAACCTAATACACTTCAATCATTGCACCCAACATTATAAGTGAAATGCATTAAGCAGTGTGTTGGAGCGAGGAGCGTTAATTTTTTTGGCTTTGAATTGAAATTGATCATAGTACAAAGGTTGTTACAGGCTATGTAAGAAGAACCAATCTTTTACATTGAACTACTTTTTTTCTAATGGGAGAATACAATGACTGCTATACCACCCTTAGAATCAAGAGGTCTACTAACCCCAGGAATGGATCCCAGGTGGATGAGCCTCCACCCCACCATCTTACATGTGTGTTATTCCCTTTAGACCCTTCGCATTGAATTTTATAAAAGATTAATAGTCACAAAGAAAACTAGCTTTGTTTTCCAATGAAGCTGGAGGATCTAAAACTATCAACCAAATTATCATTCAAATAACAACAAGTGGATGATGCAACTGGTCATTTCAACAATAAATGATAAGAAGGGATCCAATCAGAATGAGGCCTATGTTGCATCATAGATGCCTATAAATTGCATTGATGCCAAACATTGTTGTTGAAGTATTGCATCTCATCACATCATCATGAGCATCCATCATGAGCATTGCATCTTGACACATCATCGCAAGCATCGCATCTCGACACATCATCATGAGCATCACATCCCATCGCATCATAACAAGCATCACATCTCATTGGATTATCACAGGCATTGCATCTCATCGCATCATCACGCGCATCACATCTCGTTGCATCATCACGAGCATCACATCTCGTTGCATCATCACGAGCATCACATCTCATTGCATCATCACGATCATCACATGTCGTCGCATCATCATGAGCATCACATCTTGTTGCATCATCCTGAGCATCGTATCTCATCGCGTCATCACAAGCATCACATCTCTTCACATCATCACGAGCATCACATCTCGTTGCATCCCTACGAGAATCACATCTCGTCGCATCATTACGAGTATCAAATCTCATCGCATCATCACAAGTATCACATCTCATCACATCATCACGTGCATCGCATCTTGTCTCATCATCAGGAGCATCATGTTGAGTATATAGTTGTCATTGATGTCAAAGGTTTCACGAATGACAAAGGAATAACTAGTGGATATGATGGCAGGACAAACAGCATGGACATGGGCATGACACATATGAGATAAATGAGATGAACATGGATGATAAGACAGTATGAATGACTGATCTAAAGACTTACAAGACAATGTTGACAGTATGATGTAAACAATGTTTAATGGAACAAAGAACAGAGGTCAAATGGAAGTAGAGATGCAGTATAAATGAAAAAACTGTTAGAAATAGTCGCAGAGGATTTTTGCAAAGAAATCATGCAGATCCGCAAAGTCATAATGAGATCTAAATTCGATCTGAAATTGAAGGTCAGGAAGCATCCCGCACGAGATCCAATGGCTGTGGATCAGTTCCGCAAAATATAGGCAGGAGCATGAAGTTCCGCAAAAAGATCAAGATCGGATGACTAAGATTAGTTTCGCCAAAAGAGATCTATGGTGTGGAAGAAAATTGTGGAAATGGAATTGCGGAAAGTCGAGATACGAATTTGGGAAATGTTACATCCCACATCCCACGTCCCACATCACGCAATCTGGAGAGATCGGATGGCTGAAGTTAGTTCTGATAAAATAGATCAACAGTTTGAAAAAGAAGTGCGGAAAGAATTTTGTGGAAATTCGAGATATGATTTTAGGAAATGTTACACCCCACATCCCACAATCTAGAGAGATCGAACAGCTAAAGTTAGTTTCGATAAAACAGATCAACAGTTCAAAAAAGAAGTGTAGAAAGAGGTTTCCAAAAACTCAAGATATGATGTTGGGAAATGTTACATCCTGCATCCCGCAATCTGAAGATCGCGCTCATGGAGAATCCCAAGGAAGATCAAGGGTGGGTAATCGTCGAAACAGGAAATTGTGCGGAAATACGATTTCAAAAGGAAATCTTTAGAGAAGATCAACGATTCGGAGAGATTTGGGCATAAGATCAACAGTCTGGAGGGTATCTGAAAAACAAGATTGCAGAAGCATCAGAAAATGATAAAAAGAGTTGCGGAAATGAACTATGGGCTATGAGAAGAACGAAATGGTACATTTGCTGGAACTTAGCGATGAAATGATGTGATGGATGAATGGGTAGATGATGAAGAGGTATGCATGTAACTAAACAGTCATGATCCAAAATGAAAGAATGAAGCTATGGAGAGATGCGTTGGTAGGTAATAGGTAAAAGGTATTTATTGAATGAATGTGTAAAGAAGAAGGTGTCTCTGTTACCAAGTATGATAGAGTCCAAAGTAAATAGTTTATCAATTGTTCTAAAAAGACTGAGAACATTAGTCTAGGGTGGCAGGGTGGTGCTAGGGCAGGCCACAAGTTTGCAGGGGGTCATAGCCTCCTTCCAGTCGAAGTTGGAGAACAAGGTGACGTAGCATCTTTGTCTGTTGAAGCAGGAAGAAAAACCATAGGGGTGTTGTAGCATCCCAGTCTGTAGTTGCAGAAAAAATCTAGGGTGTATCTACATCCTTTCTATTGTTGCAGCAGATAAACAATTTTATAAATTCATCTTATTAATGAGTTTGTGTTGGTGGTTTAATCTTTTGAGGTTTCCATGATAAAATATGTGTTGATTGTTTATTTTGTGTATTTTAAAGTAAAAACTGACAATATTGATTCCCCCCCCCCCCCTCTTAGTATTATGGGATAAACCAACAATTGGTATTAGAGTAGGTTCCTTCACAACAGCTTAACCATTGGAAGGAAGATCCCATCCAAACACCACAATGGATCAACAAGAAGGATTGGCCACCAACAAACCTCCCTTATTTACCGGAGAAAAATATGCTTACTGGAGTGTAAGAATGAAGTGTCATTTGATGTCCCTGGGATGGAAGGTCTGGGAAGCAACAAAAAAGGAATGTAATATATAGGAAACCAATACCCTACGGACACAATTCAACTAGGTGAATAGGAAGGTAATTCCAAAGCCCTAAACGCAATCTTAGGTGGCTTGACAAACTCAGTATTTACTAAAGTAATGCAATGCACATCTGCCAAACTAGCTTGGGACAAATTGAAGATTACCTATGAAGGAGAATCTAAGGTCAGCGAATCCAAAATTCAAGCTTATAGAGGTCAATTTGAAAGCCTTAAAATGAAAGAAGAAGAGAATGTTGGGGAATACCTTCTTCAAGTAGATGAAGTTGTTAATGCGATCAGAGGCCTTGGGGGGGAATTAAAAGAAAAAGAAGTGGTAAGCAAGGTACTAATAACATTACCAATGAGATATGACCCAAAGGTATCCACCTTAGAAGAACGAGATGACCTTAAAAAGGTAACAATGGATGAATTACATGGAATTCCCATTGCGTATGAGATGCGAACTAGACAAAATGGATCTTCAAGAAAAGAAGCAGCTTTTATTAATAAACTTGAGAGAGGGACTGGAAAGTACAAGGGGAAGTTACCTTTAAAGTGTTTTAATTGTGGAAGGATTGGAAATTTTTCCTCTAAATGCACCTACACTAAACAAGATGAGAATGAAGAAAAGGAAACTTCAAAATTCAAAATGGGTAAACCAAGAAACAAGAAAAACCCCTATGGGAAAAAGAAAATTGTTTACACCATGGAAAACAGCGAAGATTCAGATGGAAGCGAAGTTGAAGAAACTGAAGTTTTATTTATGGGTCTAGACACTCAAGCCTAAAATAGTGACTCAGACATGGAAGGAGAAGTAGATCTAAGAGCTGAACTTGTCAGTGCCCTTGAAGAACTTGAGAAATGTAGGAAAAAGAATTGACAGTCAAATCTTATCATTAGTCAGTTGGAAGCTCAACTCTTAGATGCCAAAAAGGTTGAGGAGGACCTAAACCTATAGCTCAAAAGAATAATATAGGAGTCTGAAAATCTTGCAGAAGAAATCATGCAATTCAAGAGAAAGCTTGATGAAGGATCTATCAAATCAAAGTTTGAGAATAGCTCAAAGATACTAGATGACATTCTGAGTAGCCAAATACCATCAGGTGATAGGTCTGGTTTGGGGTTCGTTAAAGAAAATAAGCCAGAAATTTTTCTTGTCTCAAATCAAGAAGGAAGTAAGAAAAGCTATGCTGAAATACTAAAGACTTCAGCTAAAAAGGAAAGAAGCAACAAAGATGACTTAATTTCACAAGATAAAAATAGAAACAATCTAGCACCCAAGAGACCAAACAGATATGCATAGATATTTTTAAGTCACTGCTTTGCTTGTAATAATTTTGGTCATAAAG
>LPNX010409946.1:0-67854 GCA_001517045.1 Pseudotsuga menziesii | reverse complement strand
CCTTTAGTGTTAGTTGTTTGGTTTCTCTTGCATATAGGAAAGGATTGATTTCTGGAGTTAAGCTGTCTGTTGTGGTACCCCAAGCCATAGGAATTTCTCTCTGTAACATCATGCATAATACATTCCCTTGAACATTGATATGTAAAAAACTAAGTAACGTCATTTAAGAAACTAGATATATAGGAAATGACAATTCAAACACTTATCTTTATTTGTTTGGTAGACTCCCTCTTAATATTTATCTCCTTCCAGGAATTATTGGAGTCTTAGACAACGTGCTCTACTTCATCATCTGATTCTGAGTACCTGTTCCTATCTTGCTCATGATCGAAAAGGCTTATCAAGTATTATGACAGATCACATAGGTCCTATGTACTGGTGCTGAATCTGTGTATCCCTAAAAATGCATCCCTTCTTATCCAATGCTAAAATGGATAAGAGTGTGATCTTCCTCTTCATCGATAGAATTCTTCTAAATAAAAGTACATATTCCTCATCACTTGAGGAATCTTCCCTTTTTTTCTTTTTAGCTGCAATATATTCATCCTCGGTCGCATTGAGAGCAACAATGGTCTGATTTTTGCAACATCATGGAGTGCTCTTTATGTTTGTAGCATTGTCAAAGCAATGGGATTCATCATATCCTCGTAGGAATATCCCATGGTATCTCACATGTCTGAGGCCATACTCAATTGTACCCTTTAGGCACCACACCACATGCTTTTCCACAACCATGTGAACACATCTCAACTCCACTATGTACTAGATCAAAGTATTCACCGCAAAGAAATTATTTGACATTGTGTTTGTCATGTACATTAACAAACCAAACTTCTTCTTGTAGATTGTGACATCAACTATCTTTGAAGTAGGAATAACAACTCCAAGTTTGATACCATCGGTGTAGCTGTAGTCCAATATCTCTAACCTCTTCTTGATCTCAATCGCACATTTTCCTTGGCTAAGGTAAATTTCCTTTGGATTCCTTCACACCTTATGTCAATATTCTTGAAATCTGAGATATGATGTAGTCACGCCCTTGAAGTAGAGCACCATCCTCCCTCTGCATCTTATACTCTCTGTATTTTATTCTAGAGTGACAGGTATCCTCCTATGTTCTTTCTCTTCTTGTAATGAGTTGTTAGGTATTTATTAACATTTATCATCATAACATGATAACCATATACAAAAGGATCACTGAAAGAAAGACAAGCACAACCACACAAAAGAACACAAATATTTATCCTAGGAAACTCTTGTGGGGGAGAAAACCCATCAAAACTTCCTCGATATAGAATTCAACCAAGTACAGTGTAAGACCCCAAGAACAAGACTTATAATACACCAAGAATAAGACTATAATGCTTCCTCTCCTCCAGATGGACTGCTCCATCTCTCTCTAGCGCAACTGCTTGAGTTATGAATGTGCCCAAATGAGGGAGGCGCCTCCTCTATTTATACTGATTAGTGGAGAGGCCTAATAACCCAACCGGGCTTACTTCTACTCCAAATCAAGGCCTACATGCCATGGGAGACTCAAAATTACATTTTAATAATACTTTTGTGGGTACTACTGACCTAACTTACAACAAAGGTTTTACCTCCAGACTTTACAGACCAATTACATCAATGACATCCCTAATCATAGGAACAACATCTCCAGAAGGGGAAATAATAGTAATAATAATAATAATAATAATACAAAATAGAATATCTTTCACAGTTACATTTCTTTAACAGAAGGAACAAGTTGATTAAAGTCGTTTTAAGCACTGTTTTGTAAAAGGGAATTGGGTATTGATCCACATAAATCCCTATAACAAGACCTCACTTAAATCCAACCACCACTAAAAGCTTAATCCAAATTTTTATGCACATTATAAGTTCCTCAAACATGTTGGCCTTATGGACTACAAATTGGAGCTACCTAGCTACTCTAAGATTCATCCCATCTTTCATGTAGCTTTCTTGAAAAAAGTGGTCATCTCCTATTGTCGTATTCAAACTAGCCTTCCATAATTGGATTAAAAAAAGTTTCATTTGGATGTATCCCAAGACCATCCACAATAAATGGGAACATCATCTATGCCAATGTACCATTCAAGAGGTCATAATCTAGTGAAAATATAACCAGCCTAAGGATGTTATATGGAACCCACAGAGATACTTCAACAATTTCTACATCTTTGTTTTTAAGGTATAGGTCATTTTAGGGTGCTACCCTAACCCCCTTAAATACACATAGATTTCTATGTATTCAAGCCATGTATATTAAATAGGCACATGACATATATAGTGTGTGAAAAAAACATGTGTAAGAAGACTTATTAGAAGGTTATGTTTACTAGAAAGTTCCTTCACTAGAATCTATATAAAGGAGAAGAAGCACTGTAATAATATGTCTTGTGAAGTATATCATAATTGGAGTTTTTCTCATTTGGAGTTTCCCTCTCAAAGAGACAAGTGAATATTTCGCTCATTAATAAATATATTGCTATCATGATATTTGGTTATCTAAAATTGTCTATTGTTGTGGTAATTTGGTCCTTTTCTTATAAAATCTTAGTTTATTCTATTATTTGTGCTCTAAATTTCATGTTTCCTTACTAAGGTACATAACACTAGATGCTTTTATTTTGATAAAGAACTCATCATTATTCTCTTATACATATGCAACTTCATCATTCTTCTCTTGTACATTCACAACTTCATCATTCTTCTCTTGTACATCCACAACTTCATCATTCTTCTCTTGTAGGTGATTGCATACGATCCTTCCTACAAGTCAAATACATCAGTTGCATGGTTAGAAAAATTTCATAATCTTTAAGATATATTCACAATGACAAATTATTATGCATAAATATATATGGCATACAATCATGCAACTATTTTAGCCAATACAACATTCATCCATAACCCGTATAAATACGATAACTTTCTAGATTCCTTCCATCTCTACCATGACATTATTAAGAGTGTGCACTACTCCCAACATGTCAACAAAGAGGTTTCATTCTAGATAAGAAGCAATGGAATGTTGTATAGCACCATAGGCCACTTACCTATCACATGCATATTAGTAGTATATTGTTCATCAATGCAAACACTCTCTCATGCATAATACATTCCCTTGAACATAGATATGTAAAAAACTAAGTAATGTCCTTTAAGAAACTAGATATATAGGTAATGACAATTCAAACACTTATATTTATTTGTTTGGTAGACTCCCTCTTAATCTTTATCTCCTTGTAGGAATTATTTGATTCTTCGACAATGTGCTCTACTTCATCATCTGATTCTGAGTACTTGTTCCTATCTTGCTCGTGATCGAAAAGGATGATCAAGTGTTATGACAGATCACATAGGACCTATGTACTGGTGCTGAATCTGTGTGTCCCTACAAATGCATCCCTTCTTATCCAATGCTAAAATGGATAAGAGTGTGATCTTCCTCTTCATCGATAGAATTATTCTAAATCAAAGTACATATTCCTCATCACTTGAGGAATATTCCCTTGCTTTCTTTTTAGCTGCAATATATTCATACTTGATCACATTGAGAGTAGCAATGGTCTTCTTTCTACAACATCATGGAGTGCTCTTTATGTTTGTAGCATTCCCAAACCAATGGGATTCATCATATCCTGGCAGGAATATACTGTGGTCTCTCACTTGTCTGAGGCCATACTCAATTGTACCCTTTAGTCACCACACCACATGCTTTGCCACAACCATGTGAACACATCTCGACTCCACTATGTATTGGATCAAAGTATTCACCACAAAGCAATTATTTGACATTTTGTTTGTCATGTACATTAACAAACCAAACTTCTGCTTGTAGATTGTGACATCAACTGTCTTTGAAGTAGGAATAGCAACTCTAAGTTTGATACCATCGGTGTAGCTATAGTCCAATATCTATAACCTCTTCTTGATCTCGACCGCACATTTTCCTTGGCTAAGGTAAATTTCTTTTGGATTCTATCACACCTTATGTCAATATTCTTGAACTCTGAGATATGATGTAGTCACTCCCTTTGAAGTAGAACACCATCCTTCCTCTATATCTTATACTCTCTGTATTTTATTCTAGAGTGACAGGTATCCTCCTATGTATTAAATTGAGCACATAGATTTATGGACCAACACACAACTCACAAGATAGATCATACAATTTACTCAGCAATTGAAGAATGAAATAGTGCAAAAATGGCTTGCAACTGTGAATGCTTTCATTAATCAAAATAATTAGATAATAATTACAATGAAGTACAACGGCTAAATAGCCACATGGAATTTGAATCCATGTGAGGAAATTCAAATTGATTGGACTCTACTTGATTGAATGGTTAACTGACCTTGTCTAAATAACTATTGGAGTTTATCGGAGTTCAAAATCCAAACTCAAGTGTCTGATTCAGTGTTGACTAGTCTAACTGAATGAGGTAGGTGAGTAAATGCGCCTCACCTGCATGCATCCATGCAATCCTAGCGCTAACTAAATAAAACTAAGTGTAGGGAACTAGAACTGAATGTAATTGACTTCTAACTGAGCTTGACTAGTCACCAACTGAACTCAACTGATGGAGGTTGGTACTGGCAGTCCCAATGGCTCCTAATTTGTAGGGATTGATCCAAGAGGCTCCTAAATTGATGCATGCAAGTGCAATCAGTGGTAGTTGGCCTCAATTAGTGTTCCCCACACTTTAGTAACTGGTGCATGTGCCCCAATTAGGCCAAGTGGACCCAATGGTGCTAGTGACTAAGAATAGATTGAAAGGACTCCCGATTTAGACATGACTCTTGATTTAGACATAATGAACAAATAGGACAAGGGAGGATTAATAATCCTAACACCCCCCCTGAATGCTAACTTGGAAAATTTGTGGGCCCTGGTAACTAAGACTATAGATCACCCACAACAACAAGTAAAGTAAAGTAACTGCTCAACACAAGGAGCTGGGGAAAAAACCACATGGGAAAAAATCCCCCCCTCTAACTAAGCAGATAGAATCAGGATTCAAGTTTGAAAAACTTTAAAATTGTGTTGCTGCAATATCTATGATGTAGTGGAGCAGCATGCATGATGTTATGCACACAGGTATCCTGGGGCCTGGCATGTAGACTTCTCCATCTTCTCCCAAAATGATGATGGAAGGAAGGAGGAATGTAACCTTTGCCTCTTGCTGGATGAAGAGGTGTATGATCCACTCTATTATTCTAAATGTAGTGAGACTGATTCCTTGACATTTAGCATCTTACAGGGAGTCTATTACATCTCTCTGAAGGAGGTAAGATTCCATGACATAGCCCAAGTGTCAAATGCCCCAATTTGTAAAACAATTTAATGTTATTGAGGAACATTATGTTATATTTTATGCTAATTTTGTAATTGTTGACCAAGTGGGGTCAAGAATAATTAATGTATTTCAGAATATTTTATTAATAAATAAATAAATGATGAGACAACATCTTAGAGAAGCTGTTAAAAGAGTGTTAACTGGTTACTTAGTGTAGGAGACTGGGTGGAGAGTATACTGACAAGTGGCACCATCCTCAAACTACTTCTAACTGTTGCAGGTGGAAACTTCCGTATATTTGTGGTCATGATTCCCCAAGAAAGTGGAATTGGAGCAGGTGGCTCATTAAGTAAAAACCAACCCAGAAGACCTAGGCATTATTATAAAATTTCCCATTGAATACAGTTGAGGCTGTTCATTTTCTAGAATGGTGATCATTCAGTGTGAATGAAGTGCACATGAGAAATTCGATGGAGGGTACTTATTGAAGTGAGTTTTGAGGGGTTAACTGCTGAGAACAGAACTTATGTAGCTATTAGGCTGAAGTTCTTACTGTTGTAAGCAGGTTTGGATTACTGCTGTAATTTTACCAGTCAGGTGACAGAAGGTCTTAATGATACATCCTTCACCCAATACTCTACAAGGAGGACAAGGAAATAGGCTCGGGGGTCCTGAGGAAATGCAGACTAAACTTTCTCTAGGAGTTGATTGGGAGGAACAACCTCCTTAAGCTATTGTCACCTCACCATTTGACAGGTTTTATTTGTTCTGGTTATTTCTAATTTATTTACTGTATTCAGCAAATGTTTATTAGTTTTTCAAAGATATGTATGTTTTTGTTTGGTTAGGGTTATGCAGAGAAGAGTATTGTGTATTGATAAAATTAGTGATTATAGGTTATGTTTAAAACCGTAGTATTATTTCTAAATGAAAAGTAAATAGAATTAAATTACCACACTGTATTTTTCCATGCTTAGTATAGGCAGTACTCTAGTACAACTGGTTGATTAAGTAGATGTGATGATTTGTTTATCAACTCTGAATGAAAAATGTAAATGACTTCTTTTATAGTTTGTATGTGAATCATTACAGAAAATAACAGTACTTGCTCTAGGTATTGGAAGTATCTATATTAACTTATTTTCAAGAAAAGAACTGAATATGTATAATATCATTTATAGACATACTATTCACAGAAGCACTACTAGTACTAATAATTATTATAAACATAATAGATAGAATTAATTAAATAAACATAGGAACAGTAAAAAGATAATACTAGGGTTTTAACCAAGATAATAATCCATAGGACTTGTTAATAAATTACTTCAAGTTCATATTTTACAATCAATACAGATGTTTTTAATGTAACCTTCCAGACTTACTTAGGGTTTACAAGAGGTAGGTTTAATCCCTAAAAACAGACTTTTACATTCATAATCATAACCTAACATTTAACAGTTGCAAGTAATTATTTATAAAAAATAAAAATAGAAAACACAAAACCAAGTTCATTTCTGTAAATTCTATTTCTTTTTCAGAACTGTAGGGTAATTAAAATATTAACCCTTCTAGGCAAGGCAAAGTACAAATTTTACTCTTTAACACAGTAAAATATTCCAATGAAATAATTTACTGTAAATCATTTTAATTACAAGATAACATAAAAATTAATAACACTGTTAATGATTTAAATAAGAGACAAAATAGAAAGTAATGTAATGGCTCATAGGCCTTTTATAATCTTCAGTCGAGGCTTAAAGCCTATACAAAAACAAACTCTATGAATTATTATTTTAATTTAGAAAGACAGTAAAACCCAAAAAAATTAAACTAGTAATAACCCTTCAACTGTTTACAAGTCTCGACTGAGTAAACAGTCTTTTTATTCACCTTTAAAATCCATTTAAAAACTTAATTAACTAGGCAAAGGTCGAACACCTTATCACGGCTTAGAGCCAAGTTCCAAAGGTTAAACAAAAAGTTTTTACATCTCCAAGGCCGTAAGGCACTTTCAAGAAAGTTACAAGTCACGAATGCTATAGCCTTAAAGATTTCTTGCCATATTACCCTTTAAGGTTTATAAGTTTTACACAAACAAAACAACATGAAGAAGTAACTTAACAAGTAAATCAAGGCTGAGCCTTAACCAACACAACAAAATCTCTTGTTTTTCGACCACCAGAATACCAATGCAGGAGAAACCCTTAGTGTAACCAGGGCTTACCAGGGTTAGCATGGCCATGAATGGGTAAGTTGTGCTTTCAGCTAACCCCATTATTCTGTGAAAAAAATCTTGCATAGAAGAACAAATATTAGATACATTTTTTAAAGAAATGAACTTAAAACTCAAGATTTCTATAAAACAAGAATTTTTGACCAGCAGTTACCTGATTTTGATGATTGTTGGAGAAAACGTGGATGCGAGCAGCTGGAGCAGCCCGGTGGCACATGGAAAGGAAAACGCCGAATGAGTTTTTTTGTGCAGGTTTCAACTGAAACCCCAAGTCACAAATCCAAAGGAAAACTAGCAACACTCCAACCTGAGGCAGAAGCACATAAACCATGCTTCAAAACTATAATCTCAGTTCACAGTCGACGACCAACAAGATTCAGACTTCTTTACACCAGAATCTTACACAGCAATCAACAAATATTTGAAACTACCTCGTGTCTTCACAAGAAACCATCTCTCAACATTTTGTTCAAAAGGAAACCTACAAACATGGAGGTGTATACTAGATTTCGATGGCCACGAGCTCGCAGCTCGGCCAAAATAGACGAAGGAACCATCACTCTGCAAAAAGAAATGAGTATGGTTTAGTTTTTAAGTCAGCCATCTCGTGGATAGAACCACCACCACGTGTCCTTCGAGATTTATCTCCAATGTGGGTAGAAGTTCTATAGTCACGATGCTACAAACAAAATGATTATGATCAAACCTTTAATCAAGTAAATGATGCAATTTCTATGATTGCCAATGATATATTAATACCATGGATTTTAATGATGCTTAGGTTACCAATCATAAAATTTAGATAGGAAGTATCTCCTAGGTTATGTCAAGTTAAAATATGTTCTTTTGCTAACCATGTGTGCTAGGTCATAGTATAGTATCAAACTATATTGATCAACAAACTTATCTCAAAGTTTACTAAATCAACTAGTATGAAGGTATAGTTATTTTATATAATGTGAAAATTATATAACGTTAAACCGAGGATAAGGTTAAAATGGATATACATCTTTTTGAGTGTGAGGTCTTAAGAGTTTTTAGAGTTAACACCTTTTTTCAGCAAATAGGATAGATTTGTAGTTTATGATCACGAAGTATTCCTTTTGTATATTACAAAAGATTCAAATACTTATGTTCAGAACTAGACTTCAAATGTGTGCCTAAACTAAGCAAAAAGTCAGAGTATTATAATATCATCCTAGATAAAATCTAGATCAAAATTGCTATAAAACAAAAATACAAAGTATCCTTGGATTTAATTGTAATTAACCAGTAACTTGAATTCTTTTGCATAGTACCTTAATCATGTTTTTACACCCATGCAGATGCAGTTTATTATAAACATAATTTATGAAGATATGAAAACGCAAATAAGATCAACGTTACCTCATAAGGAATCAAGTTGTTCTTAAATAATCTAAGACTAGCATCATATTCATGTTAGGGAAGTATCTTCTTGACCTATTTATAAATATTATTTTACTGGAACTTACGCTTACCTGTTGAAACCTGTAAGGAACGATCAGTCCCACTGTGTTAGCTTAAAGCTAAGTAAGCCCCGAAAAAACATAAGAAATTTCCCTACTTGACAAAATAAATCAACAGTACATCTAGCAGCAGTAAAATACAAGTTCTTTTTCTACTTCTGGAAGAATCACAACTACTAAGTCAAAAACAGCACTAACACAGCTTTTAAGGTACGCCTATAGATTATACAAAATCGTATACATAAGCAACTCTTTGTTTCTTTTATAAACTATTTTATTATCTGCTAACCGTTAGTGGTATGTTAGAGGCGACATTAGACATTTTATGTCACTTGAAAAATTTTAATTTTTTACTAATTTTTGAGTTATTACATGTGGTATCAGAGCACAAGGTTCAAACACTAAGCCTGAATGTAGATCAACTTGCTTATGTGGAACAGTAAATTAAATAAACATGTTGATGTTGTTTTCTTTTGAATGATACATCCAGAGAATTTTGTTTCTGAGTTAATGACAGGTATGGATAGATTGGAAGAATATGCGAATGAGGAGTCTCCTTACACTGAATGAAATAATTTTCAAAAAGAACCAATACAAGAAGAGATAACTAATAATTCTTCCGAACTACTACAAACAGTTAAGGAATTAAAAATAGAGATGGAATCGGTTAAGAAAGAAAATGAGAGGATTTTGAGAGCTCAGGAAGAGCTAAATCAGATTTTAATGGAAAGATTTCATACTGAGGGAAAAGATAAAATAACTTAGTTTGAAGATAGGGGTTATCAGCACAAGGATAAAAAGACTAAAGAAATTAAAAGTGAAATTAGCTCATCTTCTGAAGTATATGGTGATTCACATAAACAAAACTTCTATTATACTATTAATAGTAGTGAAGATGATCGCTATACTAGGAAGAGAAAGTTTAAACCTTACGAAGAAATCTCTAGGGAATTTAAGAAAATTAAGCCACCAACTTTTAATGGAGAAATTGAGAAGGGGGAAGAAGCAGAATCCTAGCTATCCAGGATGAAGAAATACTTCCAAATTTATAACTACTCTAATCAATTGAAGGCCAAGATGGCTATTTATAATCTTACGGGAAAAGCAGATATATGGTGGCAGGACTTAAAAAGAGTAAAAGGTATAAGGGAGAAAAATATAAATTGGAGTACATTTAAGAAATTTTTATCTAAATAGTATTATGAGGAAGGGGCTAAGGAATTTTATGAGTTTAAACTGGGAACAATGAATATGAAAGAACTAAATAGTAAACTTCTAAGTCTGCTCAGGTATGTGCCATATATTGTGGATAAGAAACCTAAGGTACAACGGTTTCTCAGCTGTTTACCTTATCATATAAAAGATAGAATTGAGTATGACAATCCGAAAAATTTAGAAGAAGCAATGAGAAAAGCGAATTTCCGTTATGAACAGAATCATAAAAGGGAAAGTATGACCAATTGGAAGGACAAAAAGAATAATAATTTTGAACATAAAAAGAAATATTTTGTGCCTAATCGAAATTTTAAGAATAGTAACACCAGAAATTTTCCTAGAAAAAATTTCCAAGGGAACAAAATTAATTCACAGACCAATCCAAACAATCAAAGGAACAAAGAATCTGCTAACAACCACAGTAACTATACAAAGAATTTTGAACAAAAGGAACCCATAAAGTGTTGGGAATGTAATGGTCCGCAGTATGCATCAGTTTTCCCCAATCGGAAGAAGACTGTTAGCAACATACACACACTGCAAGAGGAGATGACTGTTGGTGATCTAGCAAGGACAATGCCCAGGATCGACGTAGCATTAGAGAAATGGCAAGAAGATTATCAAACTTCCATGATGGAAGTGGAAGGTAATATAAATCAAATACCTATATCTATTTTAATTGATCCAGGAACTAGTTTAAGCTATATTTCTCCTAGTTTAGTAGAAAAGTGTAATCTTTCAGTAGAAAAGTTTGCAAGATATTGGTTAGTTCAACTAGCTACTTGTGCAAAGAGAAAAGTAATTAGATTTGTTAAGAATTGTACAGTAACTATGGATCAGTTTGAAACCCCTGTTAAGCTCAATGTGTTACATTTAGGTTCATATGATATGTTAATTGGTATGGATTGGTTAGAATAGCATAGGGTGGTCCTGAATTGCTTTGATAAAACCTTCACTTGCATAAATAGCGATGGAAAGTTAATAAATGTAAAGGGAATCCCTAGGAAAATAGCCGTAAGGAAGATTTCTACTTTGCAGCTTAAGAGAGCTATTAGGAAAGGCTGTAAGGTTTTTGCCGTAACAGTAATCGATGAAGAAAACACTAACAACGGAGATAAATTAAAATTGGAAGATATTCCGATTCTAATGGAATATTCAGATGTATTTTCGAAATAAATTCTGGGACTTCCTCCGAGACGGGAATTAGATTTTACTATTGAGCTGGTACCTGGTGCAGTGCCTAGCTCAAAAGCCCCTTATCAGATGAATATACTAGAACTAAATGAACTTAAGTCGCAGTTAAAAGAACTCATTGATAAGAATTACATTAGAACCAGTGTGTCTCCCTAGGGGGCACCTATCATTTTTGTTAAGAAGGAGGATGGAACTCTACGACTATGTATAGATTACCGTCAATTAAATAAAATGACTCTCAAGAATAGATACCCATTACCTCGCATAGATGATCTGTTTGATCAGCTACGTGGAGCCACGGTGTTTTCAAAGATTGATTTACGATCTGGATACCACCAGGTCCGAATCAAGGATGAAGACATCTTTAAAACAACTTTTAGGACTAGATATGGACATTACGGGTGTGTCGTTATGCCATTCGGGCTTACTAATGCCCCAGTTGTTTTTATGTGTCTAATGAATAATGTAATGCACAAATATATGGATAAATTTGTGGTCGTATTTATTGACGACATCTTAATTTACTCAAAGTCTAAAGAGGAACATAAAGAACACTTAAAATTGTCTTGCAAGAGTTACGAGAACATCAACTTTTTGCAAAATTTAGTAAATGTGACTTCTTTAAAGATAAAATCCAATATTTAGGTCATGTGGTGACTAAAGAAGGAATCTATGTCGAACCCGAAAAGATAAAGGCAATCGAAGATTGGCCAGTCCCAAAAGTCGTAACTAACATCCAATCATTCATGGGGATTACTGGTTATTATCAAAAATTCATCGAAGGGTTTTCAAGAATTGCAAATCCTATAACCTCTTTGCAGAAAAAGGGGAAGAAATTCGATTGGAATCAGAAGTGTGAAGATAGTTTTAAAAAGTTAAAAACATTATTAACCACCGCACCAATTCTAATAATTGTTGAATCTAATAAATATTTTATAGTATGTACTGATGCATGCAATGATGGTTTAGGTGGAGTATTAACTCAGGAAGGACATGTGATTGCTTATGAGTTTAGGAAGATGAAGGTTCATGAGAAAAATTATGCGACCTATGACTTAGAGTGAGCTGTTGTTATACATGCCTTAAAAATGTGGTGTCATCATTTAATTAGAAGGAAGTTTATATTAATGACAGATAATAAAGGATTGAAATACCTATTGTATCAATCTAACTTGAATGCTAGGAAAGCTAGGTGGCTATCTTTTCTGAGTGAATACAATTTTGAAATTCAACATATTAAATGAAAGGAGAATAAGGTTACTGATGCATTAAGTAGAAATGCAAAGCTGAATTCTACAGCAGCCATCAGCACTTATAAGACAGACTTGGAAGAACAGCTAGAAGCTGGAATAGAACAAGATGAAAATGATCGAAAATTACAAGCAAAAGTAAAAGAAAATTTAATAGAAAGTCTAAGTACAAGGTACAGCTTGAATGAAAAATGATTATTATTGTATAAAGACATATTATATGTACCTAATGTATCTAAGATTAAGCTATTAATTTTAAACGAAATTCATAAAACTCCTTATTCAGGGCATCCGGGTTATCAGAAAACCATAACCATGCTAAGAAAGGATTATTTTTTGCCAAACATGAAAAATGAATTGGCAGAATATATTGCTAGGTGCTTTGAATGTCAGCAAGTAAAAAATGAGCATTAGCATCCAGCTGGGCTACTTCAGCCATTGCCTATTCCTAGCTAGAAATGGGAGATAATTAGCCTTGATTTTTATCACGGGACTACCTAGAAATCAGAACTTAAATGACTCAATAATGGTATTTATTAATAAGTTGAGTAAAGCAGCCCATTTTATACCTGTAAAAACTACTTATAAAGCTGCAAATATTGTTGATATTTTCTTAAAACAAATTTTTTGGTTGCATCGAATACCGAAGGTGATAATTTCAAACCGAGACCCTAAATTTATAGGTAATTTTTGGAAATCTTTGTTTAAAGGGTTAAATACTATGTTAAACTTTAGTATCTCTTTCCATCATCAAACTGATGGACAGACTGAAAGAGTAAATTAGGTATTGGAGGATCTACTCAGAATGTATGTAAAGGAGCAGCCATGTAAATGGGAAGATTATTTACACCTGGTAGAATTTGCTTACAATAATCATTATCAAGCTTCAGCTAGGTATAGTTCTTTTGAAATTCTGTATGGAAGGAAATGCAATACTCCCATCTCTTGGAGTAATCCAGTGGACAAGTTAGTATTAGGACTTGAATTATTGAAGGAGATGGATTTAATTGTAAAACAGGTACAAGGTAACTTGAAAGTTGCACAAGATCGACAGAAAAGCCAAGCATACCTTAAACAAACTCCAAAGGAGTTCTAGGTAGGCGAACATGTTTTTATTAAGGTGAGACCCAAAAAGAGTTCTCTGAGGTTGGGTAGTTGTGCTAAGCTAACACCTCGATATTGTGGTCCTTTTGAAATACTGTCCAGGATAGGACAAGTAGCATATCAATTAGCTCTACCACCAAATCTAAGAGCTCACAATGTTTTTCATATTTCTGTATTAAAAAAATATGTACATGATGCTACTCATGTTATTAATCGGAATGATGTGCAGGCAGAACCCGAAGGATATTTTCTGGTAGAACTGGATTGTATCCTCGAAAGGAGGGATATCTCGCTTCGAAATCGAACCATTGGTCAAGTGAAGGTGCAATGGAAGCACCTTAGTCCAGAAGAAGCCACCTGGGAATTGGAAAGTCATATGTGGGATGCATATCCAATTCTATTTCAGGGGAACTCCGAGGACGAGGAATAAATAATATCGAGGACGATGTTATAAATTAAGGGGGAGTGTATGTCACATGCCCAAATTTGCAAAACAATTTAATGTTATTGAGGAATATTATGTTATATTTTATGCTAAGTTTGTAATTGTTTACCAAGTGGGGTTAAGAATAATCAATGTATTTCATAATATTTTATTAATAAATAAATAAATGATGAGACAATAGCTTAGGGAAGCTGTTAAAAAAGTGTTAACTAGTCACTTGGTGGAGGAGACTGGGTGGAGAGTATACTGACAAGTGGCACCATCCTCAAACTACTTCTAACTGTTGCAGGTGGAAACTTCCCTATATTTGTGGTCATGATTCCCCAAGAAAGTGGAATTGGAGCAGGTGGCTTATTAAGTAAAAACTAACCCAGAAGACTTGGCATTATTATAAAATTTCTCATTAAAGACAGTTGAGGCTGCTCATTTTCTAGAATGGTGATCATTCAGTGTGAATGATGTGCACATAAGAAATTCGATGGAGGGGACTTATTGAAGTGAGTTTGAGGGGTTAACTGCTGAGAACTAAACTTATGCAGCTATTAGGATGAAGTTCTTACTGTTGTAGGTAGGTTTGGATTACTATTGTAATTTGACCAGTCAGGTGACAAAAGGTCGCAAGGATACATCCTTCACCCAGTACTCTACCAAGAGGACCAAGAAACAGGCTCGAGGGTCCTGAGGAAGTGCAGACTAAACTTTCTCTAGGAGTTGGTTGGGAGGAACAACCTCCTTAAGCTGTTGTCACCTCACCATTTGACAAGTTTTATTTGTTTAGGTTATTCATAATTTATTTACTGTATTTAGCAAATGTTTATTAGTTTTTCAAAGATATGTATGTTTTTGTTTGGTTAGGGTTATGCAGAGAAGAGTATTGTGTATTGATAAAATTAGTGATTATAGGTTATATTTAAAATAGTAGTATTATTGCTAAATGAAAAGTAAATAGAATTAAATTACCACACTGTATTTTTCCACGCCTAGTATAGGCAGTAGAGTCTAGTACAGCTGGTTGATTAAGTAGATGTGATGATTTGTTTATCAACTCTGAATGAAAAATGTAAATGACTTCTTTTATAGTTTGTATGTGAATCATTACAGAAAATAGCAATACTTGCTCTAGCTACTGGAAGTATCTATATTAACTTATTTTTAAGAAAAGAACTGAATATATATATATATATATAATCATTTGCAGACATACTATTCACAGAATCATTACTAGTACAAATAATTATTATAAACATAATAGATAGAATTAATTAAATAAACATAGGAACAATAAAAAGATAATACTAGGGTTTTAACCAAGATAGTAATCCATAGGACTTGTTAATAAATTACTTCAAGTTCATATTTTACAATTTGTTCGGCAATACAAATGTTTTTAATGTAACCTTCTAGACTTACTTAGGGTTTACAAGAGGTAGGTTTAATCCCTAAAAACATACTTTTACATTCATAATCATAACCTAACGTTTAACAGCTGTAAGTAATTATTTAGAAAAAATAAAAATAGAAAACACAAAACCAAATTCATTTCTGTAAATTCTATTTCTTTTTCAGAACTATAGGGTAATTAAAATATTAACCCTTTTGAGCAAGGCAAAGTACAAATTTTACTCTTTAACATAGTAAAAGCTTCCAATGAAATAATTTACTGTAAATCATTTTAATTACAAGATAACATAAAAATTAATAACACTATTAATGATTTAAATAAGAGACAAAATAGAAATTAATGTAATGGCTCATATAGGCCTTTTATAATTTGCTTAAATCCTGCACAAAAACAAACTCTATGAATTATTTTTTTAATTTCAAAAGACAATAAAAACCAAAAAGTTTAAACTATTAATAACCCTTCAATTGTTTACAAGTCTCGACTGAGTAAACAGTCTTTTTCTTCACCTTTAAAATCCATTTAAAAACTTAATTAACCAGGAAGAGGTCGAACAGCCTTATCACGGCTTAGAGTCGAGTTCCAAAGGTTAAACAAAAAGTTTTTACATCTCCAAGGGCGTAAGGCACTTTCAAGAAAGTCACAACTCACGGTTGCTACAGCCTTAAAGATTTCTTGCCATATTACCCTTTAGAGTTTATAATTTTTACACAAACAAAACAACATGAAGAAGTGACCTAACAAGTAAATCAAGGTCGAGCCTTAACCAACACAGTGAAATCTCTTATTTTCCAACCACCATAATACCAATGCTAGAGAAACCCTTAGTGTAACCAGGGCTTACCAGGGTTTTCATGGTCGTGACTGGGTAATTTGTGCTTTTCAACTAACCCCATTATGCTGTGAGAAAAATCCTGCACATAAGAACAAATATTAGATACAGTTTTTTTTTTAAATGAGCTTAAAACTCAAGATTTCTGTAAAACAAGAATTTGTGACCGACAGTTACCTGATTTTGATGAGTGCTGGAGAAAACATGGATGCGAGCAACTAGAGCAGCCCGATGGCACATGGAAAGGAAAACCCCAAACCAGTTTAGTGTGTAGGTTTCAACTGAAACCCCAAGTCACAAAGCCAAAGGAAAACGAACAACACTCCAACCTAAGGCAGAAGCATATAAACCGTGCTTCAAAACTATAATCTCAGTTCACAGTCGACGACCAACAAGATTCATACTTCTTTACACCAAAAGCTTACACAGCAATCAACAAAGCTTTGGAACCACCTCGTGTCCTCACAAGAAACCAGCTCTCAACATTTTGTTTAGAAGGCAACCTGCAAACATGGAGGTGTATACTAGATTTCGATAGCCACGAGCTTGTAGCTCAGCCAAACTAGACGAAGGAACCCTCACTTTGCAAAAAGAAATGAGTAGGGTTTAGTTTTTAAGTCAACCATCTCATGGATAGAACCATCACCACGTGTCCTTCGAGATTTATCTCCAGTGTGGGTAGAAGTTCTATAGTCACGATGTTGAAAACAAAATGATTACAACCCAACCTTTAATCAAGTAAAGGATGCAATTTCTATGATTTCCAATGATATATTAATACCATGGAGTTTAGCAATGCTTAGGTTACCAATCATAAAATTTAGATAGGAAGTATCTCCTAGGTTATGTCAAGTTAAAATAAGTTCTTTTGCTAAACATGTGTGCTAGGTCATAGTATAGTATCAAACTATATTGATCAACAAAATTATCTCAAAGTTTACTAAATCAACTGGTATGAAGGTATAGTTATTTTATATAATGTGAAAATTATATAACGTTAAACTGAGGATAAGGTTGAAATGGATATACATCTTTTTGAGTGTGAGGTCTTAAGAGTTCTTAGAGTTAACACCTTTTTTAGCAAATAGGCTAGATTTGTAGTTTATGATCACAAAGTATTCCTTTTGTATTTTACAAAAGATTCATATACTTATGTTTAGAACTAGACTTCAAATGTGTGCCTAAACTAAGCAAAAAGTCGGAGTATTATAATATCATCCTAGATAAAATCTAGATCAAAATTGCTATAAACAAAAATACAAAGTATCCTTGGATTTAATTGTAATTAGCCAGTAACTTGAATTCTTTTGCATAGTACCTTAATCATGTTTTTACAGCCATGCAGATGCAGTTTGTTATGAACATAATTTATGAAGATATGACAATGCAAATAAGATCAACGTTACCTTATAAGGAATCAAGATGTTCTTAAATAATCTAAGACTAGCATCATATTCATGCTAGGGACGTATCTTCTTGACCTGTTTATAAATATTATTTTACTGGAACTTGCGCTTACTTGTTGAAATTACCTGTAAGGAACCATCAGTCCCACTGTGTTAGCTTAAAGCTAAGTAAGCCCCGAACACACATAAGAAATTTCCCTACTTGACAAAAGAAATAAATAGGACATCTAGCAGTAGTAAAATACAAGTTCTTTTTCTACTTCTAGAAGAATCACAACTGCTAAGTCAAAAAGAACACTAACACAGCTTTTAAGGATAAGCCTATAGATTATAAAAAATCTTATACATAAGAAACTCTTTGTTTCTTTTATAAACTATTTTATTATCTGCTAACCGTTAGTGGTACGTCAGAGGCGACATTAGACATTTTATGTCACTTGAAAATTTTTAAATTTTTACGAATTTTTGAGTTATTACACCAAGGGTCTTTCCCTTATGAGTGTCAGATGGATTTCCAATCATCTTCCTAGCATCCAGTTTGGAAGTAGGGACTGGATCTGGATCTGAATCACCCTGAATCTCAATCTCATAAACTGATACAGCTGGATCTGCAATACTAGTGGAAACTGCAAAAGAAGTAAATGAAATGTTTTTACCTTCCCTTGCAAGTGGCTACTGAGAGTGCATTGGCTCTTAAAATGGCATGAAGTGTGCGAACTCATATTCCTTGGAGGCATGATTTGCAGCACCCTTCGCTATGATGTTCCCAATAGAGATATATGTGATGTCTACTGAGTCAGGACCAAATATGACTCGCTTTGGAGAGCCAGTATGAGTCATCTGGTATACAAATAACAGGTTTGCAACTACGGAGGGAACACAAAGCACATATTTGAACTTTCCATGTTCAAGCTTGATAGAGCCCTTCCCTTTGGCTTGAACTTTACTGCTATTTCCCATCTGAATATTAGGACCATCAAAATACTGCAAGGAAGAGAATGATTCTTTGGATGCAACCATATTATTTAAAGCTCCAGAATCAATGAGGAAGGCATGTGCTGTTGAGCAGCTATCCTTCAGTGCATAGCATGTCTCTTCATGTTCTTCAGTTTCTTCTTTATGGTCATCCTTCCTTGCGCTAGCAGGTATAGTAATGTTATGTTTCTTTAGAAGAAGAGACATCTCATCAATTGTTCTTCTCATACAGGTGCTTTCTGGATGAAAGACCCTTCCACAGTAAGAACATAGTGTCTTTCCTTTGCCAATCTTCTTGCTTCTCTTTGAACCTGAAGGCTCATTTGACTACTCTTTCTCTACAAGGGACTCATCCTTTTGCTTCCCTTTATCATTCGCTACCTTAGGTCCTCCTGCAACCTATGCTTGATCTCTGGAAGATCGAATGATCCCCATTTGGATCAACCTATCATGCTCCTGAGTGAGAGATTCAATGAAGGAGTTAAGAGTAGGCATCTTCCAGTTTGGAGTAGTGAGCTTCACATAATGAAATGTTGATAAAAAGACTGAATAGTCTGCAACAAGTTTGGAGAGAATGGCAAGGATGAGTTGATCATCCTCCTTCTCAACCTTGCACATCTTCAATTGGAACACTAGATGCTTGAATTTTGTGTAGAAGTCATTTAGTGTTTCAAAATTGGCTAGATGAAGAGAAGTCAGCTCATTCTCTAGCTGATAGATCCTCGGATCATCCTGCTTGTCAAATAAGGAAGCAAGCTTATCCCAAACCTCCTTGGGAGTCTTCAAGCCATTGATGTGGAAGAGAATATCTTGAGAGATTGAGAGGCTCAAGCATCCATATGCTTCATCAAGCCTATTCCAGTACTTTTCTTTGTCAACATAATGAATTGGCTCTCTCTCTTTCTCCATTGTGAGTTTGAAGAGTCTTTTGGAGTGTAGCTGCATCTCCATGTCCTGCTTCCACTGGTGGTAGTTTAAAGGAGTGAGAAGCTCCATTGGAGGGACCATTTGGAATGCAATGGAAGAGACTGATTTGCTGTAGTGAATGCAGTGAAGGAGACTGAGCTTCGTGTAGCGAATGTAGTGAATAAGACTGATAAACCAGTAAATCACACAATCAAACAGACAAAATAAGGTCGACAGTCTGTACTTTTGGAATTTTCATCACACCCAACATATTTGATCAAGCAAGGTTGATCAAAAATTCCTTTTACTTGGGATATTAAGTGGTAAATTCTCCGCTTCGTGTGCAATACTGAAAGGAGCAAATTTGCTCAATTTTTTTTTTTGATCCAAGTATGGATCTATAGTAGGAGAAGTGCCTTCTCCTGCCAAGGCTCTGATACCATATTAAATTGAGCACGTAGATCTGTGGACCAACACATGTAACTCACAAGATATATCATACAATTTACTCAGCAATTGAAGAATGAAACAGTGCAAAAATGGCTTGCAACTGTGAATGCTTTCATTAATCAAAAGTAATTAGATAATAATTACAATAAAGTACAATGGCTAAATAGCCACATGCAATTCAAATCCATGTGAGGAAATTCGAATTGATTGTACTTTACTTGACTGAATGGTTAACTGACCTTGTCTAAATCATTATCGGAGTTCATCGGAGTTCAAAATCCAAACTCAAGTGTCTAATTCAGTGTTGACTAGTCTAACTGACTGAGGTAGGTGAGTAAATGCGCCTCACCTGTATGCATCCATGAAATCCTAGCACTAACTTAATAGAACTGAGTGTAGGGAACTAGAACTGAATGTAACTGACTCCTAACTGAGCTTGAATAGTCACCAACTGAACTCAACTGATGGAGGTTGGTATCGACACTCCCAGTGGCTCCTAATTTGTAGGGATTGATCTAGGAGGCTCCTAAACTTATGCATGCAAGTGCAATCAGTGGAAGTTGGCCTCAATTAGTGTTCCCCACACTTTAGTAACTGGTCCATGTGCCCCAATTAGGCCAAGTGGATCCAATGGTGCTAGTGACTAAAAATAGACTGAAAGGAATCCCAATTTAGACATGACTCCTAATTTAGACATAATGACCAAATAGGACAAGGGAGGATTAATAATCCTAAAACTATGTTCTCTCTTCTTGGAATGAGTTTTTAGGGCTTGATTAACATTTATCATCATAACATGATAACCATATGCAAAAGGATCACTGAAAGAAAGACAAGCACAACCACACAAAATAACACAAATATTTATCCTAGGAAACCCTTGTGGGGGAGAAAACCCATCAAAACTTCCTTGATATATACTTCAACCAAGTATAGTGTAAGGCCCCAAGAATAAGACTTATAAGACACCAAGAATAAGACTATAATGCTTCCTCTCCTCCAGATGAACTACTCCATCTCTCTCTAGCACAACTGCTTGAGCTATGAGTATGCCCAAATGAGGAAGGCGCCTCCTCTATTTATACTGATTAATGGAGAGGCCTAATAACCCAATAGGGCTGACTTATGCTCCAAATCAGGGCCTACATGCCTTGGGAGACTCAAAATTACATTATAATAATACTTTTGTGGGTACTACTGACCCGACTTACAACAGAGGTTTTACCTCTAGACTTTACATGACCAATTACATCAATGGCATCCCTAATCATAGGAAGAACATCTCCAGAAGGGGAAATAATAATAATAATAATACAAAATAGAATATCTTCCACAGTTACATATCTTTAACAGAAGGAACAAGTTGATCAAAGTCGTTTTAAGCATCGTTTTGCAGAAGGGAATTGGGTATTAATCCACATAAATCCCTATAGCAAGAACTCAGTTAAAGCCAACCACCACTACAAGCTTAATCCAAATTTTTATGCGCATTATAAGGTCCTTAAACATGTTGGCCTTATGGACTACAAATTGGAGCTACCTAGCTACTCTAAGATTCATCTCATCTTTCATGTAGCTTGCTTGAAAAAAGTGGTCATCTCCTACCATCGTATTCAAACTAGCCTTCCATAATTGGATTAAAAAAAAGTTTCATTTGGATGTATCCCAAGACCATCCACAATAAATGGGAACATCATCTATGTCAACGCACCATTTAAGAGGTCATAATCTAGTGGAAAGATAACCAACCTAAGGATGTTATATGGAACCCCCAGAGATACTTCAACAACTTCTACATCTTTGTTTTTAAGGTATAGGTCATTTTAGGGTGCTACCCTAACCCCCTTAAATATACATATAGATTTCTATGTATTCAAGCCAAGTATATTAAATAGGCACATGCAATATATAGTGTGTGAAAACAACATGTGTAAGAAAACATATTGGAAGGTTATGTTTACTAGAAAGTTCCTTCACTAGAATCTATATAAAGGAGAAGAAGCATTGTAATAAGATGTCTTGTGAAGTATATCATAATTGGAGTTTTTCTAATTTGGAGTTTCCCTCTCAAAGAGACAAGTGAACATTTCGTTCATTAATAAATATATTGCTATCATGATATTTGGTTATCTAAAATTGTTTATTGTTGTGGTAATTTGGTCATTTTCTTCTAAAATCTTAGTTTATTATATTATTTGTGCTTTAAATTTCATGTTTCCTTACTAAGGTACATGACACTAGATGCTTTTATTTTGATAAAGAACTCCTTGTCATTTGAGTGTTCCTCCAATGAACAATTTGCACTAAATATTAAGCACCTACAACTATTTAGGAAGGTTGCAAAGTTACCATGAGTGCATATATGACTATCTATATATATAACAAGTTCTTCCTAATAAAGTTTTAAGAAGCATAATACTATTCATGCAAATGTTATGTTTGTATTTAAAAATATTCAAGTAATTATATTGACGATAAAAATAAGACCACAAAATGGCATAAGTTTTACTAATTTTCTAGGAGAGAAACATTCAAGTGAAAAGATAAAAAAGAAACAATATTTGTAGCATGACTTGGAAAGCAATCATATAATTATTATCATACAAAAAAAACTCAGTCCCAACATTGGGCACATGCAGAGAATATAGCTAAGTAATATTTTGATTGTTTTACTTTTGCATATATATAGCATGAGTGGACCTAATGATTAAGAGCAGATGTTTCCTTTAAAAGTTAAATTAACTTAAACTTTTGTTTGATATATATAACAAGTCATGTCATGATTAAACCTTTCAAATAAAAATAAATAAACTAATTTAAACTCTTTGTTTGATATATGTGAAGAAGTCATGTCGTGATTAAACATTTTAAATAAAAATAAATTTACTAACTAAAACTTTTGTTTGATATATGTGAAGAAGTAATGTCATGATTAAACATTTTTAAACGAACTTTCAGAAAGTATAGCTTCACGTACCGAGGAATCTATGGACTACTGTTCTATATATTTTTAAACGAACTTTCAGAAAGTATAGCTTCACGTACTGAGGAATCTATGGACTACTGTTCTATAAATAATAGGTGATGCCAACATCTAGATATAAGTTATAACTTGCCCCATATCTTAACAGAGATTGAAGTAACAACTCTGGAAAGACCGCAGCCGTGAATTTATTATAATGATCACAATACTGAAACTGTTCCCATGCTTTCAACAAATTCAAATATCCGGCCCGTCCAGCCAGTCTACACTAAACTCTTCGGTGACAGGAACAATCCTGAGATCAGGAAGGGTAGATCGCTTGAGGGACTTCCACTCTCTTTCGGTCCTTGAATCAGTGGAGACGATTACAATTCTTAAAGATGGTAGGTTGAATCGAGGCAGCTTCTTCAATCCCGAGCACTCCGTCATGTCAAGCGTGTCTAAGTTTGATAGCTGATCAAATTCAGAGGGAAGGTCCCTCAAAACAATGCATTTTGAAATATCGAGATATTCTAGTTGCCGAAGATTGCAAAAAGAGGGTGGCAGCCTTGATAAGGTTAAACAGGCAGACAATCTTAGCACCCTAAGGGAGCTATACCTTTCTAAGCTATCAGGTAAGTTTTGGATACCATGGCAATTAGTAACAGACAACTTTTGGAGGGACGTCAAGTTGCATAGCTGGACTGGTAGTTCCGTCAAATCACTACAGTGATCAAGATTAATTTCCATTATGTTTGGAAAAATCACTGCTCCAGGCTCGTTACAACTTTTCCAGCCCCCACAAAGCCATCGAAACAGCTTTTCCAGCCACTTAAAGGGGTCAATATTAATTTCCACATTGTTGGGAAAGTTTGGAGACAATAAAGGGATATTTTTAGGGCCCTCACAGAGGCATACATAGAACTTTTCCAGCCTCTCCCAGGATCTATAGTTCTCAAAAATAGAAGGCACGATCAACTTATTAAGAAGCACGGACCTAATCTGACCATGTGGAGGAAAGCTTCCCAACGCACTAAGTGTTGCACGCTTTGAACTGTAATTATATATAATGAGAACCTTCAGGTGTGGCATGGTCTGTAAAAATGTTGGAAGACAGTATTCATCTGCTTGAAAGAATAAAGCCAAAACTTCTACCTTTGGAAAAAAATTTGGAAAACCTTTTGGACTCCAATCTTGCTTTTCCATTTTACCTGCACATACCAGAAATATCAAAGTCAATATACTAGCAGCCACAAGTAAAGTGGCTGGTAAGCTGAAATATATATTTGTATATCCATTATTCATACCAGAGATTGTTAGAGTTCATACAAAGGAAAATCAAATACTATTTAACAAAAACCAAAATTAATACTGAAGCTTATTTAAATCTTAATCAAGAAGCATTTAAGCCTAACAAAATAGGACAAACATGAAATAAATGCTGCATACTTGTTACACTTGGGTTAATCTTATTGATCTGCTCAAACAAATTTAAAATCTGAGAGGTTAATCTTATTGATCTGCTCAAACAAATTTAAAATCTGAGATAATATCTAAATGCCTGCGCTGATAAAGTAAACAATGCTTAAGAAGCATCTCAGTAAATAGAGCTCATAGTTATTTAATGTTCAGTTAGCGAAAGCGAAAGAAAGCATGCATTACGAGCCTGACCTGTATGAATTGAAACAAACTGAACATCTGATGGCCGGTACGTTGGAGAAGTATTTAGCCATTCTGTGGAAATCTTAGCCTCCTTGCGAGGCATGAAAAGCCTAGTATTATCACTTCTTGCCAGATGCAAGGCTAAATCTCGCATCACGTCATGTTGAGAAAAAGAGATCTCAGACGCACAGTTAGAGTTGATGGCCATGCTCCTAACACATCAAAACTTTGTTGAATTAGACAAACCAATAAACTCAAAAACCCCATTTTATATATAGTTTAACGCTAACATATTTATTTATACCTCCTGGTTTCTAATTCTTAATTTTTGTTTCAATTTATCATTTGTAAGAAGACACAAGTTTTCTGCGATATTGTTATATGCGCTATCGAAGGATGCAAGGAGGATACGAGAAGCTCAATAATTTAAGATGGTAAACATATGAAGACAGCGAAGTAGCAATTAACAAATTTAATAAAAGGGGGCAAACGAAAAGAAGTTCCATACCCTGGATACCCTATGAGATTCAGGAGATTCCGACTTGCAAATTCTAACAAGACCTCAAAAGCATCCAACCATTCCATCCTGCGGACATATACCCAGATGTCTAATAATGAATCCACGCTGAACGTTCTGCCTTCGGGAAAGGCCCCCAAATCCAAAAAGCACCGCTTCTGTTCATCGTCAAGGACATCTATACTTGTTTGCAAGCATTTAAGAAGCTTCTCTTTGTGGTAATTTGATACAAATTGCGCTTTTGAAAGTTTCTTCTTTGCGTTTTCCCAAACTGGCGGGGGCTTATCTCGCAAAGAGCTTCCAATAACCTGGAGTGAAAGTGGTAAACCCTTACACTCTGCTGCAACCTACAAATATAGAAGTGGTTAAACTTTATGATATTTTTTCTGAAGCAGTTATGATTATAAATAGTATGTATAATTCCTACATCTTTAACAAGATCCTCCTTTAGTTTTGTGGGAATGGAAGTGTCACCAAAAGCCCAGAAGCAGAAAAGCATCAGGGCATTATCGGACTCCAAGTCAGGCATCGGGTAAGTAAAAACTTTGTTTCTGTCTGGAATAGTGGAATCCTCTCTGGTTGTGACAACTGTTTTGTATCCGTTTTCTTCAAACAACAAGTCTTCCAGATCTGACCTTGACCAAACATTATCCAAAACCACCAAAGTAGGCTGATCTGCTATTAACTTAAGCTTTTCTTGCAGTTGGTAGCGTGCATCCTGTATGCTCTGGAAATCCCTTCTGCCACCACCAATTATCTGATCCCACATAATCTCTAGAATGGCCTTTACATTCGGTTTAGACCGTTTCACAGGAATGAAAAATATACGTTCTCGGAAAAAAGCTGAAAATCACAGATTAAGGTCATGAGAACATGCAATGGAATTAGTTTGGATAACTTATTTAAAAATTATGATAGAAATGTTGTTACCTTTGACACCGGGATCTTTGCAAAGGGCTGATGCAAAAGTGGTTTTTCCGCTCCCACCCATCCCTGTTACTCCAACGATATTAATATCATTCCGAAATAGGTTTTGTTTGACCTTATTGATAGATTTACCCAAACCCACTACATAGTTTGGCATATCCGGGACTTGGTAGGTGTAACTGCTGGACAGTGCAGTGGCTGTAGCTTGAGGCATCCCCTCAATGGGGGTTGAACGTTCCAATCGTAAGCGAAGATCCCGGACCTCTGCAATTAGTTTCTGCAAATCATGGCCTCGACAGACACCTTGAATATCAAGCAATTCCTTTATTTTCATCTGCAAATCTTGGATTTGCTTTCCGTAGAGGTACTTTTTGTGTATATCAAATAAGTGAATTGTGTTTACTTCTTCCACCATGGCAAGACCATCTCTCAGTACGGCTTGAAAATTTCTCAACTGCCCATCTGTGTGGATAGATGAATAATCTTTCTCTGAGTCGGAAATTATCTGAATAGTGCCATCTATGATGGGCTTCAGAGACAATAGTTTTTCCTTAATTTCATTGGCCGATGTTTTGCTGGAATAAATAATCTTGATGATTTTCCCCAACTCTTTCAATGCTTTCCCCAGAGGTACACTAATGGCAGAATAAACGAGATCCATACTCCAATCCTGAAATGGATACCACGCGAAGAAGCTTAAGAAGCAAAATTCCAATGTCAGTCTGTCTCTCGCAAGGGAAGGGAAACTCGGTTTTATAAATTAATGATAATAATATAATAACTGGAAAGAAGGAAGCTGCGCTGAAGGTAACCATATTTAGAGTGTAGAACTAAGTAAATGTGGACCTGGGTGGCCTTCCAAAGGGCTTATCCACTTCACTTCTCTGTCTTTTGCTCTCTATTCAGTCGGCTGACTTTTCCAAGGGCTTATTCAGTTCATTTCTCCACCTTTTGCTCTCCATTCCGTAAGCTTATTTTTACCGCTGTGCATTCTTGTTCTTGTAACAAGGAGAGTTGCTAAAGGCAAGCAAATGCATAAGTCATGCACTTGTATTTGTATAAAGACATAAAGTTGAATTGGCATAAGTCATATGCACTTGTATTTGTATAAAGACATATGAAGTTGTATGATTGTTATCATTGGATATACCCAACTTTGATGTTGTATTATTGTCAGTCAAGTCAATGCATAAGTCATATGCACTTGTATTTGTACAAAGACATATGAAGTTGTATTATTGTTAGTCATTGGATATATCCAACTTTGATGTCATTTGGTTTCAAGAGGTTGTAGCTCGCGGTGTTGTTATGAGTTTTATGTTGTGCCACTTAGTTTAATATGGTCTTTAGTTTGACGGTCAATGTTGTTGTGAATAAATTAGCATTAAATTAGTAATTCAAGTTTTCTTAATATTGTGTAATAAAGTTGAGTGTAAATTATTATTTTTAATGATGAATTAAGGCTTGTCAATAAATAGTTGGCTCAACATGCCATTCACGCCATAACAATCATAGTTGGAATGTTAAAAATGTGCCATAAGGTTGTTGTTTTACTGAAAATTATGCTAAACAAATAATGATCATTTGTCTAATTTTATGCAGATCCATCACAAGATTGTACTATAGTACCATCAAACCATTACCATATAGTACCATCAAACCATTACCAAAGAAATTGATTTAAATTTATTAAAGAATGCCTTGACAACATTAGACTCCAAGATCTTTTCAAAGAGAAAGACAATAGTTGTCATACATTTCCAAAACACCGCACGTTCTTATGTGTTGGTTCATGGTTCAACCCACGAATACAGTCTCGATGAACTATCTTGACATGAGACAGAAGCAATAAAGTCATGGAAATATTGTTGAAACTAAAACTATGATCCGGTCAATCTTTATTCTACAAAATAAAGGATACACCAATCGAAATAATATGTTTCAAGCATATTTCGTGTAATTAGTGAGTTCAGAATTCACTTTGACGAAAACGGCATAAATGTAAAATTTTTATATTTCACTATATTAATTTGGTGGGAAATGGTTCCTCTCATATAGTTAAGGAATTCAGTTGAAGTTTATTTAGGTTTTCATTTAACACCAATTTTTAATTTGAAGTTAAGTTTATAAATGAAGGCCCAAATTGAATAATTCAAACTATAGAATCATTCCATTTGCAGAAATTATAATGGGTTAAAAAAAAACAATAGTATATAGATTAAACAAGATACACTTGCTTTGCAACTTAGTCTTACGGCATAAGTCATTGACTAGTCATCAGTAAAGCATGGCTTGGCTTTAAATTGCCTCAACAAATTTGACCTGTAAACTACGCTGTTGTTTTTGTAGTTTGTGTGAAAATCACAGCTACCCATAATGGAACACAGCCTGAAAATTTTTGTTCATATTGTTTGGAAGGATAGAAGTGCAATAACTCAAAACGATTGATGAGTAAGTAAAGCTAGTAGCTTGATTTAAATAATATATGCGGGTGTTTCGTGGCTTGAAGTCATATAAAATGAAAAGCTTGGGATGAGTTTCATCCATTTTATTCAGCTTAGGAGTGTAATATAAGCTGAATAAAAACAATTAATGAAGAGTAGGTGCTTAAATAAATTATATAAGTCAGTTGTTTCTCTGTCTACCAGCTGGTAATACCAACATAAAAGAGTCAAGTCTTGTTTGTCCCGACATACCAGGAAAAGTAACCACCCACCTGATTATGAAAGGTCCAATTATAACTTCGGGTGCTTGCTGGGCTTCCTTGCAATGCTTTTTGGTTATGAACAGGAACTGAAATTTCTTTATATTGATGCTCAGCCCTTCCATGGGCCAGCCGCGTGCGTTGGAGGGGCGACAGAAAACAAAGGGCCACCATTTCATTAATGAAGGAAGTAGCTACGTGTCCACATTTCCATTTCCTGTTGCTGAGTTGCTTGGGGTTCTGTCCAGTTCCGTACCTTCCACCCACCATTGTGTCAAACGTTCAAGGTGCATGGTGTTGCGAGGACGTTAATATTCTGTATATTAAATATATATTATATATGTGTAAGACAACTGTCGTCGATTTACAAGGAAATGTTGAGGTTAGTATTGACTCGGAGGAAGATAGACGAGCATGTAATACACACATGAGAACATATTCTAATGCACTTTCACAGCTGCACGCCAGGAACTGATACCGAGGTGGCATCTCACACTGCAGACTCCGCACTTCAGCAACTTCAGGTCTTCTCCTTCATGGCATTTATACTCACTTACTTTACCAACTTCTATAGGTAGGGTTCCCTTTTCAGAAAGTTATGTAAATAAAAAAATCCCTCCGCATCTTGACAAAACGGATCCCACATAAGGACCTATGTTCCAGTCCGTTGATGGTCAAATCCATTGAATGTGGAATGATATCAACACTCCTGAACCAAGGATGGACATCGCTGGAAAATGGTGAAGATTCTCTCATGGAGCCATAGAAACACAATGGCTATTTTGATATTCATTCTAGGATTTATGTGATGTGTTGTCCAAGTAAATTGATATTTTTATTCATCATGACCTTTGTTTGAAGCATTATGCAGGGGCATGTGAATGTTTCGAGAAAGACTATAAGGCCAACACTGGACATAAGGAAATAAAAGATGCCCTTTGAACATTGTTTGTCTAAAGGTGGGCGGTCATGGTGAGTTTGTTAGCAGCAGCCTTGCTTGGTAGGATATCCAGGTTGAAGAGCCCTTTCTTTGCCCATCTGTTGATTTTCGTGCTTATATCTCTTTCTCGGTTGAGCAAACCTCGAAAGGGATGGATTACTAGGCTTGAGGGAAATAAAGAAAAGGCCTTAACGTGCCTTCCAATTAGAGGAAATTTGGGGTCTAAAATGGACCTCCTAAGGAAAAAAAAAGCCACATCACATTACAAATATGCCATGTCAAATTAAATCTAATGAAAATATCATGAAAGTCAACCTAAATCTTCTCATTAATGATAGATGACAACTATATTGAGTTAATGTAGAGTTAAGAGATATTGGTTAAAAATATTAATGAAATATTTAGATTCTTGTGCACACACAATAAATGATAAGAAACTTTTGAATTTTATATTATTATTTTTTTAAATGAGTTGACCACTCTTTTTTATATATTTAATAAATGTAAAACTCAAATATATTAATTTATGATGAAAAATATAATTATAATAGTATTAAAAAAATTAAAAAAATCACTATTACTTTTCAATATAAATTTTATATTAATTCATATAAAAAATATTACATCACATAAAATAAAAAACAATCAACTATGTATAATCATATTATTTTTATATTAATATAAAAAAAAATTGTGATTTAATGAGTAGGTAGTTAAGAGAGAAAAAAAGTAAAATAAAATTTTATTATATTTTAGTAACATTAAAAATAGTTTTTATTTTTTATTTTGTTAGTATTTAAATGTTTTATTTATTTTTGGATGTAATAATTAAATGTATTTATTTTTTAAATATTATTTAATAATATTAAAAATACTAAATGTCTTTTATTTAGTATTTCAAGATAAGTCTATTTAAAATTAAATATTATTTAGTTTTCTTTTAAAAAAATTGATTAATAAATCTTTTTAGTATTTCAAAATGCTTCCAGTACAATTTTAATTAATAGTTGGAAGTAGTGATCAAATAAAATATTCTATATTTATTAGCTAAAGTTTATTTATCTTATTTCGAGGTGATATTTTCAAGAACTTAACCAAGGTGAGGTTGATATGGAGTTAGTTATTGTCAAATAAAAATATGACACATAAGCATTATGTGTCCAACTCAACCATAATGGTTGACCAAAGATATTGAAATTCTATTGGTTTAAAAATTCAACTCAATCCAGCTCATCCATGGCACAATTTTTTAAAAGGCCCATTTTAGACCCCAAATTTCCTCTAATTGAGGGAGTAATAAGGGGCCTCAAAGGTAAACCCTACCATAGTCCAATCTAAGGTAACCCTTATATTTATTCCCTTCAAAGCAGGAATGAGCCTGAAAGGGCACTGCGTGTGGGCCAGCTAGCCAAAGAAATAAGTAAGTAAGATTAGTTTCTAAAAGGCCTTCCCTTAAAGGTCACTTATGTTGCGGGTTCAACATAGGTCCCAAACTTCTTTTTCGCTGGAACCCGGCTGGAATATTACCCTGAAACAAACGAGCTAGATTTCTGGGCTTATTATTTCTTCATGTTATTCATTGCATCAGCTGTCAACATTATTATTATTATTCATGTTGAAATTGCAAAATACCAATCCTGCAATTGCCTCTGATTCTTATGATTTTTCTTGGTATGTTGGAATGAAGGATCCATGCAGATATTCTTATTTTCTGATATTTTCACATTACAACATTTTTAATACCAACTCCAGCAACAAGCGGGCGATAAATAGTAAATAGAAGACCGGGCCGCCCTAATCTATTAAATCATGAACTATTGAAGGGGAAACCGACCACTCAATCTGGAGCAAGGGAGTTTCCTTTTACGGGACTATGCAACTATTCACAGCAAGGCACTAGGAGAAAGGTATTTATCGCGTGCACTAGGTGTAAACAACAATCATCAGTACATAATTGAAATCCTCTACAGTATCGTTTCACACCTTTAAAATTTATTCTCAATTTATTACATCAATACAAATCCTGAATGACTGATACATAGATGTAAATGTTTAAACTGTTAAGTCCTCTTAAATTCAAGTCAAAATATCTCAACATTTTCTTAAAATACTTGTAATTTAGTGTTTCTTCACTTTTTGTACTATGCCGCGTAGCAGACTTACCTCAAATAAAAAGCTAAGTTATTCCATGTATACTGTACATTGACCATTATGTTGTCGGTGGTTGAAAAAAGATGATCTTCCTCCTTTAAATTACATATTGCATAATTCAGTGACATTTTAAAGCAGCCTTCTCTGTGCAGAACCTACAGGACATAGCAGAGTCGATTGATAAAGGCGGTTTGAGACGGTGTACTAGTGATGAACCTTTATGCACATGCTCAGTAACTTCCTGGTCAATGCCATATTATGAGACAGAAAAATGGGTTATTGAAATAATGATGTGGTTGAACAGATAGTATGAGAATATAATACATATTTAAAAGAAGGGTAGACACGAGCAGGCTGTAATTGAGTGTCGATCCTTAAACATCAATGCCCGCCTTTAATCTGAGGCTAAAACTTTTGAATTAGATTAGTTTATGTTCTGTACAAGGAATAATTTCGATATTGTAACTAGTTTTCTACGATAATTTTGACTGCAATTTTTCATAGAGTTGTTGTTACCTTTGTTACTAGGTTGCTTGCTTGTGGATCCAGTAACTTCCTCGCATTAGCAGCAGCTTCCTCGCATTGGCAGCATGAAGATGGACTTAGACTAGGTAGCATGAAGAAGTATCTGGACTTTCCAAAGTTTGAGCCTATTGAGCTTAAGCCTGCCTATACCAACTTCTCCCTTCCCCATCTCTTAATGGAAAAGAAACTTGCACTGCATGCAAAGGAGATAGCATGGTGAACCACACCACTTGGCATCAGGCAAATGAGCTCCTTCTTGGCATCTGGCAAAGGAGGAGCTAGTGGCAAAGGAGCTCGATGGCAGCTAATGTGCTAACATGAATTGCCCGTCATCAATACAATATGGCAACTAATATTCGAAAGTAATGCTAACAATTTTATTAGCATTATTTCAAAATTGCTTTGCTATTGCTCATACCTTCGATGGAAAGCCAAAACAACATAGGAAAACTATTGGCATTTTTTATAGCCTTGGGATGAGGCCAGATAAGAGGTCGAATCCATTGATAGGTGGATAAAGAGGTTGTATTCAAATGATTCGTAGACTAAAAATGTTCAAATACAAACTTTGAATAAATTATTTTGGTTTGTGTGCAGTTTAATGGAAAAAATGACAAAGTGATTCCTATAGTCCTTGCTGGCCCGAGGGAAGGGACTAATAATAGTGTTTTAAATGTTATAACAGAGCACTCAACGATGCTAGGGTTTCATGGCCTGGTCGCTAATGGCACCTCCTATGCCATCTCTTGTGGGAAAATATTGGTCTCCTACTTGGGTTTCATGGCCTGGTCGCTAATGGCGCATGCACCAGGTAGGCACTTTTTACTCTTGGGTTTGTATTGAGTGGTTTTTTCTCACCCCTGAACATCTTACTTTTTGTTCTGCTATGTTTCTTTTTTCATACTTGCATCATGTTATTCTCTTCAGCATGGAGTCTGCCTCTTGCGGGGGCTTAGTATCAACCATGTTTCTATAAAAAAAAGTTGGAACTACTGTTACATTTGCTGTCATTTGCGATGCTCTGTCATCTTTCTCATTTATCAGGGTTTTTGTTTTGTTTAATCTTCTATCAGGGATTTTTTATCATTATTTTTTCTACTTGTCCGTTGACCTTTGCGAGACCTGACCCTTTTTACCGTGATTGACGCCCATTGTCCTTATTTTATTCTTGGATGATTTCTGGTTTTTTTGGCATTGCATCTTTTAGGGTATTGATTACTGGTTTTTCATTGTCGACGTGTGCACTCCTTGCTTAACCTTTAGCGTGTCTTTTGTCAACTTTGGCACCTTCTTTTTTTTATCAGGTATCGGTTAAGGTATTTTTTCAATTTTTCTTTAAGGCTTCCCCGCTATGGTAACTTACTTCTCTGGTTTCATGGGTTTCTTCCGTTGTTGTCGGATACTGTTTCAGGATTCCTTTACCTTTGTCGTGGGTGGTATTTCTCTCGTTGGGGGGTTTTTCCCACTAATGGCTTGGACTGTTTTGCAAGGAACAATATGGGGATTCCGCCGGCATGTGTGCCACCTTTTTTGGACTCTATTCCACGTTCTTCTGTGCATGGGAAAGTATCATCCTCACGGACACGTCGTCATACTAAGGACATAAAATCCTAGGAGGCAAAATACAACTACGTTTTGGGCAAGGACGTCTATATGGATATGGTTGAATCGCTTTGTTGCAGATCTCTGGTGGGGAGGCTTGAGTACTGCTCTTTGAATAAAAATGAGTTGACGGATTGGGATTCTCAGCATTGGAAGTCACTCTGTTGCACCTGCAACAATTTCCCAAAATTCTAAAAAAATTTAGGACCCTCCTTTACTTTGAATAAGTTGGTTTTCTTCCTGGTTTCAGTCTGGTGACTTCTGGTTTATGGATTTTTGGAATGTTTTATAGCACTTTGAATTTCTATCAATCGATATGTTTTTCTCCTCTAGTGCTGGGAAGAATCCCATCCTTGATCGAACTCATCGTTGTTTTGCTTATCTTTCAAAACCGTTTTGAATCGGGAGTTAAGTATATTTGACTGTCCGCCGTTGCGGGTCGTTTTCAATTCTTCACCGTGCGGATGGTTTTTGATTGTCCCGTCGTTGCGGGTGGGTTTCAATTCTTTGACGTTTCGAGTGGTTTTGGATTCTTCGTCGGAGGGGTTGAGTTCTCCCTCGTCCGACGTTGCAGATAGAACTTCACTTTTGGCGACTGCTGTTACGGATCATTTTGGGCTTTGACTTTCTCCCACCCTCCGAGTTGCGTTTTGTTTTTCTCCCGGCCGCGTATCGAAGCCCTCTTTCTACCATTGCGGGCGGAGTTCAACTTATCAATATACGCCATTTCGGAGGAGTCCGGGTTCTTGGCCTCCGATCTTGGTCCTCGCCGACGCCCGATCATTGTGATTCACACCTTCTATTAACCGTTGCGGGTGAGTTGGTGCTGGGGACCGTCCGCCGTTGCGGTCAGTCTGAGGTTCTAGCCGCCCGAATCAGATTTGGTTTCGCGGCCGATTTAGAGCTCTCGCACGTGCGACTCTTTTACATATATGGGGGGCGGGGGTTTGGATTTTTTATTGTTATTTTGGGCCCAAGCTGTTGTTGTCCTTTCCGCGCTGTCGACCTTGCGAACTTTGTGGAGCTCCGTGCTTGTACCCACGTCCAGGAGTCGGTTGGAAGCTCAACCGTTGTCGCCTCACCAGCTGCGCATTACTGCCAGGTAGGATCGTTACCGCCTTACCTAGTGCTATTCAAGGTTTTGATTGGGTGATGTTGCTGAGGCTTGGAGTATTACTAGGGTTGTGTATACATTTCCCGTCCTGCCCGCATATTGAGTTTTTCCCCGCGGCTAGGTGCCATAGTCGCTTTTCTTGTGTTTTGCGCCATATTGAGATAGTGTCCGGTTGGGGTAGATGTTTGCGGTTAGAAGGGGGGGGGAGTCATTTTTCTTTTATAGAGCCCGCGTTTTTTATTTGTTTACCTCAGCCATTTTAGTTTCGCCCTGCGCGCAGCGGAAGAAGGCACGGTGCAGGCGGCCATTATGCCGCCTGCATCTGGTTTTTTTTTTCTCTCTTGTAATAATGATGTCAGGAAGAAGTTTCAATGGGGGGTTTTTGCTGGTGATTTGTGATGATTTATCTACTGGTCAGTTTCCCTAATATGTATGCCCGTTTTGAGCCCCAACCTCTGCCTGCGCCATCCTGCGCAGTCCGTCGTTCTCGGCTGTCTAAAACCCTAGGGATGAGCCGCTATATTGTTTACGATTTGAAGATAGCATGGATGTTGGCACTGGTGGGAGCACCGTGTGCAAAAATTTGTTGTTGTTTCCCGCAGTATCTAGCCACACCAATGTAATTACCCTTTCTGCGAGCAGTATAGGCTATTGCAGTTTTCTCCTTGATGAAGCCTTGTCGTCGAAATATTTGATATTGGGAAAGATACATTTGCACCTTGCGTTTAAGATTCTTGCTTGTGCTCTATGAGTTGTTATCATGAAAAAATGACATACTGTGAAATAATGTAGATTTTAATACCAGCCCAATTAGGATTGATCAGGTTTTAGTATCATGCAGTAGAAGGACATTGCTCATTATATTGCAGTAGTAGATTGAGTTTATTTCGTGCTGGTAGTTCTAGTAATCAGGGCATGCTTGGGTTGTGCATACATGCATTGGTTTCTTTTCTTGCTTGCCCATTAACATAGGATAATAGCACACTGCACAGTATTGCATGCTAGTTCAATTCTTCAGCCTGAAGGGATTATGTCTTAATTTCATTACAGTCATGATACACTTGAGAAAGAATAAACTGCTGCACAATGTTCGCAAATTCGAATTGCTCAATGTCATAATGTTATACATGGCAGGAAGAACTTAAAATGTCCAAAAGGTAGAAAAAGAAGGCCCCTATGGCCGAAGAACAATCAGTAATAGAGGTCGTCACACAGACATAATATATATATGAGGACACCCAATGTGTCTCGGGTGTTGAGCCTGAGTATAAATGGGATGAGATATACAGATTGATTTCCCGTAGGGAAGTCCCAGACATGGGTCTCGAAGAGGAGCCCATTTATGCCAACATAGAGAAATCTGCCATCATGAAGGTGGCTACCAGACCAGAGCTGTTCCCATGCTCTGATGTTATGAGATGGATTCTGCCACACACAAACAACAACACAATGCTTATAGGAAATGTCGAAGGTCAGGGCTATGCTGCATTTAGCCCAGGATATGTGGCGCTAGCTTACCACCTGCCAGAGCCTCAAATCTTCCTGTCAAACGATTGGTTGGATAACCTCAGGATGGATTTAGTGGAAACCCTGAAGAGAATGCTCTTGCCAGGAAAGCTCTATCGACACAGAGCAACCGAGGATTATGATACAGCGAGCTTAAGAGCTCCTTACAGATCTGTGGCTCTGATGCTGAACAGGATCTTTGGTAGACCCAGTGCCAGACTCTTCAAATTTGAATGGGTCCCCATTATGTTCCATGTGGAAACCCAAGGGACGATCTTCAACTAGGCCAGCCTCGTATCAAGTAATCTTTCTTCTTGCGTAGCTGCAGCCTTAGGAGGAGGAGAAGCCCGTAAAAAATCTGAATTCTATATGAGTTCATTTTTGATAGACTGCATACTATGTAACCAGCCTTTCCCCAGCCTCAAGTGTGCCTGGGACAGAGAGAGAATGCCTGTATATGCAGCTTACAAACCATTATTGGCTCATCAGTACCACAGTTATTACAGAGAAGTATGTGAGCATTTCATTATGCCACTATACACGCTTATCTTCCGGAAGGAATGTGACTGCATGTCGGAAGATGCTATGCAGGTAATAGAGGAGTATGGAGATTATTTCTTGACTGACAATGGTATGTATATTAGAATGTATGGAGGCTCAAAGACACCTTATCTGCTGCCAAAGTATGCAACGGATTATATAATCCATAAAGAGGCGGTCAGACAAGTGTTCATTGACGGAGTTGGTCATTTCCTATTCCAGCATAAGAAGGCTGCATATCCCCCTCTACCTTTCAAGTTAGGTAGCTGCAGATTCGCCAATGTGAAACAAGCGGCCGAATTCATAGAGGAACTAGGGAAGTTCCGCTTTGGGGAGATGCCTTTCCGGCGCAATGACACTCTTGGTAAGGTGGCTGAGCACTGCAAGAAGCATAAAGTGTCCTTTGAATATACCCATCATTATGATAAGGATGAATCTGTTTTTCGGAGAGCTCCAAACATGATGGCACTCAGCAGAAGATTCAAACCAAAGAACCCCACCAAAGGTGGAAAAGGGGCAGAGCAGGCCAAAGCTGAACAAGCCATAGCTGAAGAAGGAGCCAAAAGGATAAGGGAGGAAGCTCAGAGGCTAGAAAATGAGGCTGCAGAGTGGCTGCAGAAGGGAGAAGAAGAGAAAAGGAAAGATGCCTAAGAAGCAGCTGAACTAGCAAAAGAAGCATCCAGAGAAGCAGAAGAGGCAGCTAGGCAAGCAGCCGAAGAAGCACAGAGAAAACTAAATGAAGAGCTCCAAGGGAAGGAGGCTGAAAAGATAAAGTTAACACAACAGTCAGCCTCTGAAGCACTAACAGGGCAGAGTCAGGGAGAGGATAACCCTGAGGTGCAAATCCTTCAAGTACCTACTGCTAGCACTCCTGTATCCCCTATGCTCCAAATAGTTCCTTTCGTCCAGAAGAAGGGGGAAGAAGTCCTTGATTTCAGTAATGTATATTATGACAGGACCACTAAAAGAATAATGAGAAGGACAGAAAAGAAAGTGGAGGCGAAAGATCTATCAGGGAAAATAGTCACAGATAAAGCAGTCATGCTAGGGACAGACAAAGACCCTATGGTCACGATAAGAGCCGGGGCTGCACTAATTGATGCCTCCGCTAATAACATAAAGAAGGTGATGTTCGAATTAGAGTCAGCTAAGAAGACCACTGCTCAGCTGAAAGACACATTGAGACAAGAAAGAGGAGAGGGTAGCAGACTTAAGAGGAAGTATGAGCATGTGCTAAGGGAAATGGAATCCACAAAGGGTGAAATCCATGTCCTTCAGGTGGAGATCCAAGCCAAGGGAACAGCGCAAGAGGCTCTAGAAAAGGCGCAACAGGAAGTTCAAGATCTGAAGAATGAAAAGGAACAATTGAGGGCAAAGGTGGAGGACCTAGAAGCGCAGCAGACTATCATCTATGAGTCCAATACTGAATACACCAAAGAACTGAAAGAGCAGCTGGCTTCTCTGACTGCTGAACTGGAGACAGCAAAGGAACGGCAAGTCGATCTGCAGCCATTTAGAGAATATATCTTAGCGCAAAAGGCTAAAATCCTGCAGCTGCAGACTGCTTTGGAAGAAGAAAGATGCAAAGTTCTTCAGATGGATATCAGGTTAGAGGAGATCATAGAAACTTCCTCCTATTTCGTAGACAGGTCCCAAGATGTTCTTGAGGTCTTGAATGCCAGATTGGAAAGACCAGAAGATGATGCCGAGATTCCAAGAGAACTACCAGCCAAAGATCATCAAACCCTCAGGAGAGATCATAGCCTAGTAGAGTTTCCCATCAGCATTACTGAAGACTTTAAGAAGGCTGTCCGAAGGACACAGGTAGCGTGCTCAAAATATTTTAAAAGGTTCCTTAATGCATATAACCGCTGGCAGACAGAGACTGAGCTTAGTTTTGAAGAGTTCCCGGATCATGAAACCTTTGTGGACATATTGCATAAAGGGCATCAAGACGCAGAGGCCAGAATGCAGCAGATTCAATCCATTGATGCCATAGTACTGAAGAATGAAGTGGGTCACGCAGCTGTTAGCATACAGGTTCTAGAAGACCAGCTTCGGTTGAGCCCAGCAAGGATCGGGGCCATCAGGAACCAAGTAGACAAGTTTGAAATTAACATCCAGTTCCTAGAGCCATGCGCTTTTGAAGGTCTCGCTGCTGAAGCAGCAGCGTGGAAAAAAATTATTTCAAAACCAAGCGGGGCCCTCCTCATAGAGGACCGGTCAACTTTTATCAATGTAATATTTTTTGTAAAAGTTTCGAGAAATGAAGCGTTGGGAAAACAAAAGGTTGGGAAGCCCAAAGGTCACTTTGGGCAGCCCAACCACTTTTACCTTGTTGTATAAAAGTAGGAAGCGTAGAAGCAAAAGGGGCTTTTTTCCCCAGTAAGACTGGAAGGTTGTTGTAAGAAGAACTATTTCCTTTTGCAATAAAAATTACAGTTTGCCTGTTGAAAGAAGATCGGTGGGATTTCAAATGTTTTGCCATGGATAGTCGAAAGATGAACTACTTTGTTTTTCAGCATTGTATCCGTGAATCGTGAGATCATTCTAACTTATGACCTATGTCTTGTTTAAATGATTTCTGATTTATTTTATGAAATAACCACCCTGAGTAATGCATGCTTATTACGAAACAATTGGTTAGCTAGTTGTGGAAATATCATTCATTGTTCATGCTTGTAAAAGTAAATGTCAGCTATCTGTAATTACTTTTATCACGTGTGCACATCCGCATTGCTCATATTAATTAAATATAATTCGGCTCCCCGGGGATAGGTAGATAGAGATGAATAGATAGACAGATAGCTAGGTCAGTGCATAGATGCATGTGTGATTCTGGTGCTGGTGAGCCTAAGACGATAGGTAAGAACATGCGCATCACATTGTGACTGCTCCCCACATCTTTCACCACCCTGCATGTTTAGTTAGAGTTTTGCATTTCATAGTTAAGTCAAAAATACAAATTCCGGTGGACTGGGCCGCAACCGGTAAACCCCTGTTGTTACTTTGACCTACGGTAGCCGGACCGTAAAACCGGATGGATTCCCTATACCAAACAGTCAACGGGCTAGTTGGGAACGTTGATTAGGGAGAATCCCTTACTGTTGTCGCCTGCGAATTTCCAGGCCCCAACAGTTTTGGCACTAGAAGGAGGGCCGCCAGTAAAGGATGGCCGTGGAACTTAATTTCCCAAAACCATCCTACCAGCAGATGTTTGAAGCTTTCAACGTAACCCAAGTATTCGCAGTTTCCAGTGCTATCCTTGAATGATTGTTTGTCCCAGTGGATTATCTGTTTACCTTTGCTCATGGCTGGTAATCAACCCAAGCCTCTGCCGGCATGGAGAGCTAGGTCACCTCTGAACCTAACTCCTCCTTTGCATAACCTTCCTCAAGCCTTTGACAAGCTCTTGCCCAAGTTTGACCCTGTGGAAAATATCGCTGTAGATGATCACCTTCAAAGCTTCTACCTAGCATTAGAAGGGCTAAGGGCTAGGGAATATGAAGATGTGGTTTGTAGACTTTTTCCACACACTCTGAAAGGAGCAACAGCATCTTGGTACTTTGGTCTACCTGCAAATTCCATCCCAGATTGGGACGCCTTTGAAAGGGTTTTTAGAAGTAGATACACAACTCAGAAGACACATGCCTCGTTGGTAAAAGGGCTTGGTTTGTTAAGAAAAGAGAAGGATGAAAAGGTACATAGTTTCACTCAGAGATTTTCATTGTACTTAAAAAAATTTTCTACTATGGACAGACCTTCAGACAAAGTTTTAATTGAATATTATATCTCAGCCCTAGGCCCTGAGCTGGCCATGTTTACCAAAATGAAAGTCAAGCCTACATTGGTGGAAACTTATGAGGAGGCCGAAAGAATAGAGGCAGAAAGTGAGAGTATAGAGGATTACCCTGATTCATGTGAAAAGAAGACCACTGTAAGAAGAAGCTCACTGCTGTTTAAACCTAGAGAAGATCAACCACATGATTATCATGAGATGATGAAAGTGCTTCAGAAAATGTCCAACCGAATCGTAGATCTAGAAAAGGAGAGGGACATTCAGAAAACCAATAAGACACACTATCCAAAAAAGGAAGATAACAACCAATGGCAAGTCCCACCTCCTAATTTGGCATCAATAAACATAACAGAAATAGGAGGGGATAATTTCTGTACATTTCATCAACAACCTCATTCTGAGAAGAAGTGTCCTCAATGGTTACATTCAATGACGTTGGTGATGAATAAGTTGTTGGACCCAGAATTGATTAGGGACAGAAGTGAGGAAGAAAAGGAGAAACCGATCATAAGCAAACCCGAGGATGATACTATGTTCTCATGGAATGGTATTTAACTTTTTAACATTGAAGATGACACTCCTAAATCTGAATGCACATCCATAGCTAGAAAGGACAAAGTTTTCACAAGCCAAGACAATATGATGATTTCTAAGGTTAACAGTTTGCAGGAGAATGTTAAGAAACTGGACGAGGGCAAAGCGCATCAGAACAATACCCCCAACCAGGGGACAGGACCAACCACTGAGATTGTCGATCCTGTAGAGGAAAAGATAGGGATCAGTGGAAAAGACTCTGATGAAACTCAAGAGCTAGCAAAGGATATACCTATTCAAAACCAACTAGGAAAAGAAGACCAAGAACCAGGTTGGAAAGAAAACCTTGAGACACCTCCTTTTCTCTTGACTTTAGAGATGCTGAATTACAATGTGCATAATTGCTTAGTAGACTCTGGAGCAGCAGTAAATGTGATGCCCCTTGAGATTTGTAAAAGGATTAATGGACAGCTAGAGTCTACACCTCGTGAAGTAATGCAATTAGATCACACAGGAGTCAAGGTGGTGGGTGAAATGAAGAATGTCCTCATTTGTTTAGCTGCAAACAACAAAATATGCCAATTTATTGACATTATGGTGGCTGATATACCAAGGGGATATGGGCTCAATCTCAACTGAGATTGGGCTGCTAGGCTGAAAGGATATTTTGCTTCAGATTGGTCTCATTTGTGGTTGCCTCTCAAGGGTACCCCAAGTCATATAAAAATTCTAAGAGAACCATATATGAAGTATACTGTCACTAAGTTAGGAGAAGGCAATGAGTCTGTTGATTCTATCCTGGGAAACTATCTCACTGGGTTTAAGCTAGAGCATCATACCTCAAAAGGGGCCAGTCCTATGACAGGCACTCAGCCTGAGCTCCTTCAACTCCCTCAGGCTGAAAGAAATGACTGCAAGATCTTAGATATGGGTTCCATTTCAATAACAGCACAGTTGGACCATGGTTAGGCAATCCCTGTCTAAATCCAGCTCATTCCTTAGTTCTTTTAATTTTATAATTTTTCAGGAATGGGCAAGTTTTGTTTTCTTTTGCACATAAATAAATTGCTTTGTTGCTTATGTTGTTCTCTTATTGTAGTGCTTGATGTTTTCTTTCTTTTGATTACTTGCTTTTCTGCTAATTTCTTTATAGCTTTGCTAGTTTTCTTTTGATTTTGAATAAAAAGGCAAACTTTTTGTTGCAATGGAAACATCAGGGTTCTGTATTAACCAAAATCTTGAGTGAAAGACTGTGCTTAAAAGTATAGAGTGTCTTCTAGTAACCGTATTCCTAACTGGCAGAACATTCATTTGAAGTCTTACTTAATCCCTGTAAATAACTCAAGAGTGAAAAAGGTCTAAAGTACTATTTCGAGGCTCCATCCATTTCATATCTTACATACCCAAGGAAGTGACAGCAAAAGACCCACGGAAAGGAAGCAGAGTGGAACAGTTTATCATATATAAATGATCCCAGGCCATAAATTAAGAAAAGGATAAAAGATATTAAGAGTCAAAGCTCCTGAAAGAAACAAGACATATCAAAGCAAAGCTCGAGAAGCATTAATCTCAAAGCGTAAAGTACCAAATGGCCGCAAGATCCTCTCTGTCCGTGAACTGAACTACAAAGTATATTGTTCACACGAAAGGACACTATGGGATAGAGGATCCTGAATTAAAATTCAGTAAGAAAGTCCTGCAGGAAGACTCATATCAAAAGAACTAAAGTTCAGAAGGCACAAAAGTGCAGATTGGCATGGGAATGAGGAACAAAAGGATAATGCTGTCACTCTCTGTCACAATCCTGTGGTGTCTAAACAGTAGCTACCAAAGGGCAGGTAAAATAAATCTCATCCATTTGGCCTCAAAAGAGTTGTTCAGACCTGAAGCACCACTGATGTTACCTTTTCCCAAAAAGGATGGACTTCTTTTAAGTAATTTAATGCATAAGTTGGCCTACTTAGGGATACAGGCATCTAGAAGATTTTGATTTTATTCAGACAGTCTTAAGCTGGGAGAGAGAGTTAATTCAGAGATCTAGGGTTCACCAGGTAGTCGCCAATTGTTGCACCTGCAACAATTTCCCAAAATTCTAAAAAAAATTTGGACCCTCCTTTACTTTGAATAAGTTGGTTTTCTTCCTGGTTTCAGTCTGGTGACTTCTGGTTTATGGATTTTTGGAATGTTTTACAACACTTTCAATTGCTATCAATCGATCTGTTTTTCTCCTCTAGTGCTGGGAAGAATCCCATCCTTGATCGAACTCATCGTTGTTTTGCTTATCTTTCAAAACCGTTTTGAATCGGGAGTTAAGTATATTTGACTGTCCGTCGTTGCGGGTGGTTTTCAATTCTTCACCGTGCGGATGGTTTTTGATTGTCCCGCTGTTGCGGGTGGGTTTCGATTCTTTGACGTTTCGGGTGGTTTTGGATTCTTCATCGGAGGGGTTGAGTTCTCCCTCATCCGACGTTGCGGACATAATTTCACTTTTGGCGACCGCTGTTATGGATCATTTTGGGCTTTGACTTTCTCCCACCCTCCAAGTTGCATTTTGTTTTTCTCCCGGCCGCGTATCAGAGCACTCTTTCTACCGTTGCGGGTGGAGTTCAACTTATCAATATCCGCCGTTTCGGAGGAGTCCAGGTTCTTGGCCTCCGATCTCGGTCCTCGCCGACGCCTGATCATTGTGATTCACACGTTCTATTAACCATTGCGAGTGAGTTGGTGCTGGGGACCGTCCGCCGTTGCGATCGGTCTAAGGTTCTAGCCGCCCGAATCAGATTTGGTTTCGCGGCCGATTTAGAGCTCTCGCACGTGCGACTCTTTTATATATATGGGGGGCGGGGGTTTGAATTTTTTATTGTTATTTTGGGCCTGAGCTGTCGCTGTCCTTTCTGCGCTGTCGACCCTACGAACTTTGTGGAGCTCCGTGCTTGTACCCGCGTCCAGGTGTCGGTTGGAAGCTCAACCGTTGTCGCCTCACCAGCTGCGCATTACTACCAGGTAGGATCGTTACCGCCTTACCTAGTGCTATTCAAGGTTTTGATTGGGTGATGTTGCTGAGGCTTGAGGTATTACTAGGGTTGTGTATACATTTCCCGTCCTGCCCGCATACTGAGTTTTTCCCTGCGGCTAGGTGCCATAGTCGCTTTTCTTGTGTTTTGCGCCCGCATATTGAGATAATGTCCGGTTGGGGTAGCTGTTTGCGGTTAGAAGGGGGGGGGGAGTCGTTTTTCTTTTATAGAGCCCGCGCTTTTTATTTGTTTACCTCGGTCGTTTTAGTTTCGCCCTGCGTGCAGCGGAAGAAGGCACGGTGCAGGCGGCCGTTATGCCGCCTGCATCTGGTTTTTTTTTCTCTCTTGTAATAATGATGTCAGGAAGAAGTTTCAATGGGGGTTTTTGCTGGTGATTTGTGATGATTTCTCTACTGGTCATTTTCCCTAATATGTATGCCCGTTTTGAGCCCCAACCTCTACTTGCGTCGTCCCGCGCAGTCCGTCATTCTCGGCTATCTAAAACCCTAGGGCTGAGTCGCTATATTGTTTACGATTTGAAGATAGCATGGATGTTGGCATTGGTGGGAGCGCTGTGTGCAAAAATTTGTTGTTGTTGCCCATAATATATAGCCACACCAATGTAATTACCCTTTCTGCTAGCAGTATAGGCTATTGCAGTTTTCTCCTTGATGAAGCCTTGTCGTCGAAATATTTGATATTGGGAAAGATACATTTGCACCTTGCGTTTAAGATTCTTGCTTATGCTCTATGAGTTGTTATCATGAAAAAATGACATACTGTGAAATAATGTAGATTTTAATACCAGCCCAATTAGGATTGATCAGGTTTTAGTATCATGCAGTAGAAGGACATTGCTCATTATATTGCAGTAGTAGATTGAGTTTATTTCGTGCTGGTAGTTCTGGTAATCAGGGCATGCTTGGGTTGTGCATACATGCATTGGTTTCTTTTCTTGCTTGCCCATTAACATAGATAATAGCACACTGCATAGTATTGCATGCTAGTTCAATTCTTCAGCCTGAAGGGCTTATGTCTTAATTTCATTACAGTCATGATACACTTGAGAAAGAATAAACTGCTGCACAATGTTCGCAAATTCGAATTGCTCAATGTCATAATTTTATACATGGCAGGAAGAACTTACAATGTCCAAAAGGCATAAAAAGAAGGCCCCTATGGCCGAAGAACAATCAGCAATAGAGGTCGTCACACAGACAGAATATATATATGAGGACACCTAATGTGTCTCGGGTGTTGAGCCTGAGTATAAATGGGATGAGATATACAGATTGATTTCCCGCAGGGAAGTCCCAGACATGGGTCTCGAAGAGGATCCCATTTATTCCAACATAGAGAAATCCACCATCATGAAGGTGGCTACCAGACCAGAGCTGTTCCCATGCTCTGATGTTATGAGATGGATTCTGCCACACACAAACAACAACACAATTCTTATAGGAAATGTCGAAGGTCAGGGCTATGTTGCATTTAGCCCAGGATATGTGGCGCTGGCTTACCACCTGCCAGAGCCTCAAATCTTCCTGTCAAACGATTGGTTGGATAACCTCAGGATGGATTTAGTAGAAACCTTGAAGAGAATGCTCTTGCCAGGAAAGCTCTATCGACACAGAGCAACCGAGGATTATGATACAGCGAGCTTAAGAGCTCCTTACAGATTTGTGGCTTTGATGCCGAACAGGATCTTTGGTAGACCCAGTGGCAGACTCTTCAAATTTGAATGGGTCCCCATTATGTTCCATGTGGCGACCCAAGGGACGATCTTCAACTGGGCCAGCCTCGTATCAAGTAGTCTTTCTTCTTGCGTAGCTGCAGCCTTAGGAGGAGGAGAAGCCCGTAAAAAATCTGAATTATATATAAGTTCATTTTTGATAGATTGCATACTATGTAACCAGCCTTTCCCCGGCCTCAAGTGTGCCTGGGACAGAGAGAGAATGCCTGTATATGCAGCTTACAAACCATTGTGGGCTCATCAGTACCACAGTTATTACAGAGAAGTATGTGAGCATTTCATTATGCCACTATAGATGCTTATCTTCCCGAAGGAATGTGACTGCATGTCGGAAGATGCTATGCAAGTAATAGAGGAGTATGGATATTATTTCTTGGCCGACAATGGTATGTATATTAGAATGTATGGAGGCTCAAAGACACCTTATCTGCTGCCAAAGTATGCAACGGATTATATAATCCATAAAGAGGCGGTCAGACAAGTGTTCATTGACGGAGTTGGTCATTTCCTGTTCCAACATAAGAAGGCTGCATATCCCCCTCTACCTTTCAATTTAGGTAGCTGCAGATTCTCCAATGTGAAACAAGCGGCCGAATTCATAGAGGAACTAGGGAAGTTCCACTTTGGGGAGATGCCTTTCCAGCGCAATGACACTCTTGGTAAGGTGGCTGAGCACTGCAAGAAGCATAAAGTGTCCTTTGAATATACCCATCATTATGATAAGGATGAATCTATTTTTCGGAGAGCTCCAAACATGACGGCACTCAGCAGAAGATTCAAACCAAAGAACCCCACCAAAGGTGGAAAAGGGGCAGAGCAGGCCAAAGCTGAACAAGCCATAGCTGAAGAAGGAGCCAAAAGGATAAGGGAGGAAGCTCAGAGGCTGGAAAATGAGGCTGCAGAGTGGCTGCAGAAGGGAGAAGAAGAGAAAAGGAAAGCTGCCTAAGAAGCAGCTGAACTAGCAAAAGAAGTAGCCAGAGAAGTAGAAGAGGCAGCTAGGCAAGCAGCCGAAGAAGCACAGAGAAAACTAAATGAAGAGCTCCAAGGGCAGGAGGCTAAAAAAACAAAGTTAACACAACAGTTAGCCTTTGAAGCACTAATAGGGCAGATTCAGGGAGAGGATAACCCTGAGGTGCAAATCCTTCAAGTACCTACTGCTAGCACTCCTGTAACCCCTATGCTCCAAATAGTTCCTTTCGTCCAGAAGAAGGGGGAAGAAGTCCCTGATTTCAGTACTGTATATTATGACAGGACCACTAAAATAATAATGAGAAGGATGGAAAAGAAAGTGGAGGCGAAAGATCTATCAGGGAAAATGGTCACAGATAAAGCAGTCATGCTAGGGACAGACAAAGACCCTATGTTCACGATAAGAGCCGGGGCTGCACTAATTGATGCCTCCGCTGATAACATAAAGAAGGTGATGTTTGAATTAGAGTTAGCTAAGAAGACCACTGCTCAGCTGAAAGACACATTGAGACAAGAAAGAGGAGAGGGTAGCAGACTTAAGAGGAAGTATGAGCATGTGCTAAGGGAAATGGAATCCACAAAGGGTGAAATCCATGTCCTTCAGGTGGAGATCCAAGCCAAGGGAACAGCACAAAAGGCTCTAGAAAAGGCGCAACAGGAATTTCAAAATCTGAAGAATGAAAAGGAACAATTGAGGGCAAAGGTGGAGGACCTAGAAGCGCAACAGACTATCATCTATGAGTCCAATACTGAATACACCAAAGAACTGAAAGAGCAGCTGGCTTCTCTGACTGCTGAACTGGAGACAACAAAGGAACGGCAAGTCGATCTGCAGCCATTTAGAGAATATATCTTAGCGCAAAAGGCTAAAATCCTGCAGCTGTAGACTGCTTTGGAAGAAGAAAGATGCAAAGTTCTTCATATGGACAACAGGTTAGAGGAGATCATAGAAACTTCCTCCTATTTCGTAGACAGGTCCCAAGATGTTCTTGAGGTCTTGAACGCTAGATTGGCAAGACCAGAAGATGATGCCGAGATTCCAAGAGAACTACCAGCCAAATATCATCAAACCCTCAGGAGAGATCACAGCCTAGTAGAGTTTGCCATCAGCACTGCTGAAGACTTTAAGAAGGCTGTCCGAAGGACATAGGTAGCGTGCTCAGAATATTTTAAAAGGTTCCTTAATGCATATAACCACTGCCAGACAGAGACTGAGCTTAGGTTTGAAGAGTTCCCGGATCATGAAACCTTTGTGGACATATTGCAGAAAGGGCATCAAGACACATAGGCCAGAATGCAGCAGATTCAATCCATTGATGCCATAGTACTGAAGAACGAAGTGGGTCACGCAGCCGTTAGCATACAGGTTCTAGAAGACCAGCTTCGGTTGAGCCCAGCAAGGATCGAGGCCATCAGGAACCAAGTAGACAAGTTTGAAATTAACATCCAGTTCCTAGAGCCATGCGCTTTTGAAGGTCTCGCTGCTGAAGCAACAGCGTGGAAAAAAATTATTTGAAAACCAAGAGGGGCCCTCCTCATAGAGGACCGGTCAACTTTTATCAATGTAATATTTTTTGTAAAAGTTTTGAGAAATGAAGCATTGGGGAAAAAAAAGGTTGGGAAGCCCAAAGGTCACTTTGGGCAGCCCAACCACTTTTACCTTGTTGTATAAAAGTAGGAAGCATAGAAGCAAAAGGGGATTTTTTCCCCAGTAAGACTGGAAGGTTGTTGTAAGAAGAACTATTTCCTTTTGCAATAAAAATTACAGTTTGCCTGTTGAAAGAAGATCGGTGGGATTTCAAATGTTTTGCCATGGATAGTCGAAAGATGAACTACTTTGTTTTTCAGCATTGTATCCATGAATCGTGAGATCATTCTAACTTATGACCTATGTCTTGTTTAAATGATTTCTGATTTATTTTATGAAATAACCACCCTGAGTAATGCATGCTTATTACGAAACAATTGGTTAGCTAGTTGTGGAAATATCATTCATTGTTCATGCTTGTAAAAGTAAATGTCAGCTATCTGTAATTACTTTTATCACGTGTGCACATCCGCATTGCTCATATTAATTAAATATAATTCGGCTCCCCGGGGATAGGTAGATAGAGATGAATAGATAGACAAATAGCTAGGTCAGTGCATAGATGCAGGTGTGATTCTGGTGCTGGTGAGCCTAAGACGATAGGTAAGAACCTGCGCATCACATTGTGACTGCTCCCCGCATCCTTCACCACCCTGCATGTTTAGTTAGACTTTTGCATTTCATAGTTAAGTCAAAAATAGAAATTCCGGTGGACCGGGCGGCAACTGGTAAACCCTTGTTGTTACTTTGACCTACGGTAACCGGACCGTAAAACTGGACGGATTCCCTATACCAAACAGTCAACGGGCTAGGTGGGAACGTTGATTGGGGAGAATCCCTTACTGTTGTCACCTGCGAATTTCTAGGCCCCAACACACTCTTAAACTATGTACCCACAATAACCCTGTTGGAAAACCGTTGGCTTGTATTTGTGTTTTTGGAGGACAAAGATGCAACCCTGGTTCTCAACACCCTTTGGACTATCCACAGTGGGTCTTTGGTTTTAAATAGGTGGCACTCAAGTTTTGATCCCCTCCATGAATGTGTGGTTAAGCGACACCTCTGGGTCTTCCTCCCAGCGCTAGCCTTCCCCCTCTGGAACAAAGACTTTCTGGTTGGTATTGCAAATGTTCTTGGCTACTTTATTGCAGTTGAAGATGATTTTCTTCACTGTTTTGATAAAAGATTCACCAAAGTTCTTGTCGAACTAGATGTCTCTTGCAGTCTTCCTGCTGAGATCAAGATAGACTACGGGAATTTCAAGTATTGTCAAACCTTTGACTACTTAAAAATCTCGTTTCGTTGCAATTACTATCGGAAAGTGGGGCACTTAAGGTGCTCATGCCCTTCTCTAGTGCACGTGGTGCCTCCACATCTGTCTCCTCCTGGAGATATTGGGTCTACATCGTCGTCGTCTAGTATGTATAATTCAAACTCTCCTACTCTTTATTCAACATATAATTCACACTCTCCTATACTCAAGATATTGAGCTTTGTAATTCAGCTGCCAAACTCTCCTCTGGTATTGACCCTATTGTGCTGTCGACTACTGCTACTCTTTTCTCTCAGCCTGATCTGACCCCTCCTAAGCTGGACTGGAATCCAAATTTTGTCACACTTGTGCCACCTCCCTTACAGGCTGCAACCCCTCTCTTCACTGAGGAAGACTTCCCCCAGCTTGCACCCTCCTCTTCCCCTACCAACATCACCAACCCTTGTCTTGAAAGTCCAAGAAACTCTCCTTCCTTCTCAGGCCCTTCGTTGTTGAAATCTCTAATGATTTTCTCTAACAAAACACCCTCGTCCGCTTCCACTAAGCCTTTGCAGTCTATCTAGTTTGAGAATGTTACCATCAGAAAAACTAGAAAAAAGAATTCACCTCCTCCTCTTGGGACTGAATTCTCTTCTAGCCCTCATACCCCCTTTCTTGTCAGGGTTAAATCGACAGCCAAGTCCTTGTCTTCCTCCTCTCATGTTGTGTCCCTTCCTCGGGTGCTTAGAGCAGCATCACCTGTGGATGGGGTTTCCTCATGAAAATCCTCTCACTGAACCTGCATGGCTTTGGAGGGCTTGCCAAGCAAAAATCCCCCAGTTACCTTATCGTTGATATTGCTATGGATATGATTCTTCTCCAAGAAACTATTTGTGGTTACTTTCCTATGTTCCTTGCTTTCTCGAAACTCCTCTTCGGTTGGGAATTTTGTGCCCTGAACTTGAAGGGTCTCTCTGATAGGTTGTTAACTGGTTAGAACCCTTTGTCTGTTCATTGCAATGGCTATGATTCATGTGCAGGTTTGTTGGTTAAGGCCACTTTCAAGGGTTCCTCTAGGGTTTTAATCTCTATCCTAAACTGCTACGGGCCCTATAACAACAGGGAATCTTTTTGGAATAGCGTTGTTAGTGGGGGCATCTTTAACCTCCCGAATTTGATAGTGGCTGGTGATCTCAACTTCACCCTAAATGATGATGAGGTCTAGGGTGTCAACGCTCGTATGGATCCCCTTGCACCTTTTTTTCTCACAACTGCTTGATCAAAATAAACTTGTTGACTTGGCCCCACCCTGTTCTGTCCCTACATGGAGGAATGGTAGGTTTGATCAAGATGGCACTAGAAAAATATTGGACAGGTTCTTAGCCTTGGTTTCTCTTCTCCCCCACATGCATGGATATCGCACTTGGTCTCACCCCTCTGTCATCTCTGACCATTACTCGATCTGCTTGGAATGAAATAATTCTTCCTCCTCTCACATCTACCCCTTTAAATTCAACAGGGCATGGCTATTGGAGGATAACTTTACTTGGGTTGTGGACTCCAGTTGGCTTAAAGACCTCCCGAACATGGAGTTGGATGACATGTCTAGGCTAGTTCATAAGATTAAAAGACTCAAAGGGGTTTTCAATACTTGGGAGAAAAACCAGAAAAGGATCAGAACCAGTCTTTTGGTTGATGTTGACAATGAAATTCTATCCCTCCTAGAGGCCTCCCCCTCTGGAATCCTCTCCAAAGCTGAGTCTATAGTCCTCAAAGCCCTTAAAACTCAAAACGAGAAGTTACTTGTCCATTAGGTTCTCACCTGGAATTTGAAAAGCAGAGTAATCTGGATTGAGATGGTGGATTCCAATACAAATTTCTTCCATAGCTTCACTTCTGCTCACAGGAATTTCAAGGCTATTTGGGCCCTACACAATGATGATGGCATGTTGCTACATGAGGAAAGTTGGATAAAATATTTGGGAGTAAACCATTTCTTAGAAATGTATAAGGATGATGGGAGTTTAAATATTGGAGACCAATTGCAGGTCATTAAACTATTTCCATCTTTCATTTCCAAAGAGGAGGGTAGTGCATTCACTACCGAGGTATCTCTTGTTGATGCTGAGGGAGCTCTCAAAAGATTCAAAAAGAACAAGAGTCCTGGGCCCAATGGATGGCCTGTAGAATTTTTTCTCTAGTACTTTGATCTGGTTGGAAAATATCTCCTTGATGCTGTGGAACTCTCCAGAAGGGAAGGTAGGGTAAACTTCCCCCTAAATTCTACTTTCATTACACTTATTCCTAAGTGTGAGAATCAAGCTCAACCTTTGCTGAATTTAGACCTATTTCTCTCTGTAACTTGGTATAAAAAATCATTGCAAAGATTGCAGCCAATCGTATGAATCCCTTCTTGGAAAAATCTCTCTCATGTGAACAGTTTGGCTTTCTCAAAAGCAGGAATATCCCGGAACCAATAGGAATTGCACAGGAAGTTCTCCATACTATTAAAAAAAAAAACATGGGTGCCCTTGTCCTCAATATTGACCTTATAAAATATTTTGATAGATTCAACTGGACCTTTGTGAGACTTGTCCTTTTACAAATAGGTGTTCCCCTGGAAGGGGTGAACTGGATCATGGGATGCCTAGATTCTACAAATTTATCGATACTCATAAATGGAACTCTTTCTAGTTTTTTTGCTGCTTCGAGGGTTATCCGTCAGGGATTCCCCCTCTCACCCCTCCTTCCTTGTGTTTATTGAAGGTCTCATCTTCATTTTCAAGGAGTCCCACTTAAAGGGGAAAATCCAAGGTTTAAGGATCTCACCACTGCTAGAAGAAAGACATTTTCTCTTTGTCGATGATGCAATACTCTTTGGCATTGGGGCCTTATGTGAATGGCAGGCCTATTATGACTCTCTGAAAATTTTTTTCTCGTCTACACGTATGTGTATCAGCACTAATAAATCTTCTTTCCTCTACAATGAAACTGATGAGGATATCATAAATGGAATTATGACTCTTCTCCCTTACAAAATGAATCACATAAATGAGGGCTTCAAATATTTGGGTTATCGTTTAAGACCCACCAGCTACGGTACAAAGGACTGGAAATGGCTTGTCAATAGTTTTGAAAATAAAATCAGTCATTGGTCATATATACTACTCACCCTAGGTGGCAGACTCACTCTTATTCATGTTGTACTCACAGGCTTGCCCGTTTATTGGTTTTCCCTTGCCAAGTTACCAAAGTCCATTTTGCAGCGTTTGAGACATTGTATGTTCACCTTTCTCTGGGGCAGTAAGGACGGCTGCTCTAGGATGCGTTTGGCCGACTGGCATGTCTTATCCAGACCCGTAGATTATGGAGGTTGGGATATTAAAAATATGGATTAGTTTGGTACCTCAGTCAGACTGAAGAGTTTCTGAATGGTTTTAAACAACATAGGAATATGGAACCAGATTATAAAAGCCAAGTACCCGAAAAAGTCTATGGAAAAAAACAGCCACCGCAAATCTTGTTAAGGTTGAGGAAAAAAACAATTATTCATTAGTAAATATTAATCATTGAAATTTAATGAGACGGAGATTCAAGATGGGGAAACTTCAAACAAATCAGAAATCATATTGGAAACAATGGAAACGCAAAATAATGGAAACAATGGAAATAGAAACAATGCTATTACGAGGATTCAAAAGAGCATACAAGCAATGAAATTCTGGACATAAAACCATAGCCAATTGAGGTTAACTCCGGTAAACTCATTAAACACAACAACAAATAAATCTACTATTACCAAGAGGTAACAAGTCTGTTCCAAAATTACAATCGCCACATATATTATTGGTCAACTCAACGTAATTTTCAGTTCCTTTATTTGCACATCAGCTTCAACTTCAAGCTTTTCAAATTGTACATCATTTATTATGTTTAAGTGTTTCAAGATAACAATTAATGCTCAATTTCTATGTAATTTTAAATTATGTTCTTAATCTCTTCAACATTAAAAAGTTGGATATAGTAAAGATTCAAGTTGCGAATTTCTAATTTTTTGTTTTTCTACACTTAATGAAACTTCATGATTGGAGAATGTGGAACTTTCTTCATTAGATAACTTAAAGGGTTGGTTTCTAGAAACCATTACTGCAAAACCATTGCCACTGATGACACTTAATTTGCACTTTACAGACTTCCTTCATGTACCTATGCAATTAACCTAAAAAATTCATGTTTAATGAATCTTTGAAATTTTTTAACAATAAACTTTGAATTTATTACCAAATTTGACTATTACAATTATTTTACCCTATCAAGAAAGCAGGTATTCATATTAGTATTTTCATAATGATTTTATGATTTCTACATTTTTCTCAAACACGGACAAGTGATGAGCATAATTTGGTTTCCAGTAGTCGTTTAAGTGTAAAAATAAAAGATTTAATAATAATTTTATGGTTTTCATATTTTCCAAACTCTATAAATGACCTCATAATTATATAAAATCTCCTAAGTTCATGTTGTCTGTTGTCTTGTTGTCTTATCTAGTTATAGAAATCAACTAATTTTAATAAAGGTGAGAAATCAACACTTTTTAATAAAGATTATGCTTAAGTCTCATACTACACCGGCATATGAACCCTTTGAACATATAATGATGATGTGTATTTAATTTCCTGAAAATATAGACATACGAAAATGCATGTGCTCTAAGAAGAAACTAAATTTCATTGCTAGATGTGAATTCTTGAATAAAGAATAACAATAGTTTATTTTTAATATCACGATTAAGCCTTAGACTTCTTGAACACCATAACAATATAAATATCACAACTCTATGAACTTAAACTTTAAACATAAAACACATATTCTTAATAATCATCTGCAATAATTTATTTATTTAATGATTTTTTTATAGTGCAGACAAACAAAAATGTTTATAAAATTTGATAAAAGAGTTAAAAAAAAATGAAAAATGACATTTACAAAAGAAAATGTTAATGAAAAATTGGGGTGAGAGAGGTTCGTAATCTCGATCTTAGAGAAGAAAATGTAGATGAAAATGACTTGGAAACCTCTGAAATTGGAGTTGAGAGTTAACTAGCCTAGATCCAAATCCTCGGCTCTATCAAGCGATGAGAGGGATCAAATCTCTGGAGGTGCAAACCTCTTCTTAAGTATTGCACTCAATGAGATATCAACTTTGGTGTGTCCTATATATAGCCATTAATTTGATTCAAACCAAAAGACACATCTTTTTATTTAAGGTCCACATAAAATATTTGTTTTATTAATAGTTAATATTATTTATGCCCGACATATCATATTTATTATTATTTTTTATTTTGTTAGGAATGGACATTACAACATCTCTCCATACATAGTTTTAAAACCATATGCAAGGCTCTCCTAAAACCATGGGTTGTTTAGGAGGCCTTGCACATGGTTTAGAAGGGTGTGCAAGGCCTCTTAAACAACCCATGGTTTTATTGTACATGGTTTACGAAGCTTTGCATATGGTTTAAAACCATTTTCAAGGCCCTCCTAAACCATGTATAATAAAACCATGGGTTGTTTAGGAAGCCTTGCACATGGTTTTAAGACAACATGCAAGGTCCTTCTAAACCATGTACAATAAAACCACGGGTTGTTTAGAAGTCCTTGCACATGGTTTTAAAACCATGTGCAAGGCCAACACTTTTTTTTGCCTATAATTCATTTTCTTATTTTTTATTATTTTGATAGGTAGAAACATTACAACATCTCTCCATATTGTGTTTTTTTTCGGATAATTAAATTTTTACTTTTTTATTGTTTTGTTAGGTAGGAACATTACAACATCTCCCCGTATTAGGTTGTTTTCCTGGCTGAAATTTATTTTGACCAATAATTAAAACTTGTAACGTTACAAGATATCCCCCATTATGGGGCTCTGCAATTAACAGTTTAACCATTTATGATTATTTAAAAAATATTTAAAAGTTAACTGCTTATATTAACCACTCACTTTTTCTCTGAAAAAGAGTCATGGAAATATAATCTTCAAAATCATATGTAATTTTAATCATAACCACTATTTTAAAATACAAATATGTGATTCTAATTCTATGTTTGTATTAATAATATTATTTACATGGCTCTTAATTAATATTAAAATACAAACCAATATTATTTAAATGACTAAAATAATATTAATATAATATCAATGCACAGTGTGTAAATTAAGAGCAGAGTGCGAGACCCATAAAGTGAAGAATTGCAAGTTTCAAAAGTCCGTCCTGAAGCTGTTCGCATCCTGAACTGCAAATCGGAAACTAGGAAAGCCTGAAGGTGTGGAAAGTGTTTCGTAAGTGGAGGAGCCAACTTTCACAATCCAAAATTGAAATCGGAAATCCGAAAGGAGACCTATTTCTCATTGAGATATATTGATTTTTATTTTAATTAATAATATTTGTTTTTAATAATAACATTTCAAGTGAAAATAAGTTAAATTAAATTTAAAAGCTCAATATTTAAAACTCTCAATATGTACAGATGAATCAAACAGCTTGAATCCATAATCTTTAAAAATTCAATCCATTTTTATTATAACGATATTGATAATAAAATTGGAAAGACATATTATTTATTTATTTTACAATATTAATATTTTGGGACAATGACTTGGAAACCTTTTAAATTGGAGTTGAGAGTTAATGAAATTATAAATAATTTAAATTTATATATAAAAAAAAATTAACCATTTAATTAATTATGATTATTTAAAAAATATTTAAAAATTAACTGCTTATATTAACGAGTCACTTCTCCTCTCAAATTGAGTCATAAAAATATAATCTTCAAATTCATAAGTGATTCTAATCATAACTGCTACTTTAAAATACAAATATGTGATTCTAATTGTATGTTTGTATCAATAATATTATTTACATGACTCTTAATTTATATTAAAATACAAACCAATATTATTTAGATGACTAAAATAATATTAATATAATATCAATGCAGACTGTGTAAATTAAAAACGGAGTCTGGAACCCGAGAAAGTGAAGAATTGCAAGTTTCAAACGTCTGGAGGTCGACTTCTACATTCCGAACCGGAAATCAGAAACCAGAAAAGCGTGAAAGTGTGAAAACCCTACTTCGTAAGTGGAGGAGCCAACTTTTGCAATCCTAACCGGAAATTGGAAATCGAGAATGAGACTTGTTTCTCATTAAGAAGCACCTGAGTGGGCCCAATGGTTAAGAGCTTGTGTTATCTCCAAGGAGGTCACAGGTTCAAAACCGGCGGGGGGTAGGGATGCTTCATATGGACTTGTTTCTCATTAAGATATATTGATTTTATTTTAATTAATAGTATTTGTTTTTAATAATAACATTTCAAGTGAAAATAAGTTAAATTAAATTTAAAAGCTCAATATTTAAAGCGCTGAATATGTACAGATGAATCAAACATCTTGAATCCATAATCTTCAAAAATTCGATTCATTTTTATTATAATTATAAATTTAATCTATTTTTATTAAAATATATCCATAATAAATTTGGAAACACATATTCTTTATTTGTTTTACAATATTATTATTATTATGTGACAATGACTTGGAAACCTTTTAAATTGGATTTGAGAGTTAATAAAATTATAAATAGTTTAAATTTATATAAAAAAATTAAAAATTAAGAGTTTAACCATTTATGATTATTTAAAAAATATTTAAAAAATAACTGCTTATATTAACCACTGGCTTCTCCTCTGAAATGGAGTCATAAAAATATAATCTTCAAAATCATAAGTGATTCTAATCATAACCACTAATTTAAAATACAATTGTATGTTTGTATTAATAATATTATTTACATGAGTCTTAATTTATATTAAAATATAAACCAATATTATTTAGATGACTAAAATAATATTAATATAATATTAATGAGTGCGGAACCCAAGAAAGTAAAGAATTGCAAGTTTCAAACGTCCAGAAGCCGACTTCTACATCCCGAACCTGAAATCGAAAACCACAAAAGCTTGAAGGTGCGGAAACCCTATTTCGTAAGTGGAGGAGCCGACTTTCGCAATCCGAACCTAAAATAGGAAATAGGGAAAGAGACCTATTTCTCATTAAGATATATTGATTTTTATTTTAATTAATAGTATTTCTTTTAATAATAACATTTCAAGTGAAAATAAGTTAAATTAAATTTAAAAACTCAATCTTTATAGCTATGAATATGTGTAGATGAATCAAATGAATCCATAATCTTTAAAATTCAATCCATTTTATTATAATTATAAATTTAATCCATTTTTATTATAATTATATGGATAATAGATTTCTAAAAACATTATTTATTTGTTTTACAATATTAATATTCCGGGACAATGACTTGGAAACCTCTTAAATTGCAGTTGAGAATTAATAAAATCATAAATAATTTAAATTTATCTAAAAAAAATTAATAGTTAAACCATTTATGATTTTTTTAAAAATATTTAAAAGTTAACTACTTATATTAACTACTCAATGGAGTAATGAAAATATAACCTTCAAAATCATGTGATTCTAATCATAATGGCTATTTTAAACTACAAATATGTGATTCTAATCATATGTTTGTATAAATAATATTATTTATATGATTCTTAATTAATATTAAAATACAAACTAATATTATTCAGATGAATAAAATAATATTAATATAATATCAATGCAGAATGTGTAAATTAAGAGCGGAGTGCGGAACCCGGTAAAGTGAAGAATTGAAAGTTTCAAAACTCTGGAAGCCAATTTCCGCATCCCGAACCGGAAATTGGAAACCGGAAAAACGTAAAAGTGCGGGAACCTGTTTCGTAAATGGAGGAGCCAACTTCCATAGTCCGAACCGGAAATAAAAAATAGACATGTTTCTCATTGAGATACATTGATTTTTATTTTAATTAATAGTATTTTTTTTAAAAATAACATTTTAAGTGAAAATAAGTTAAATTAAATTTAAAAGCTTAATCTTTAAAGCTCTGAATATGTAAGATGAATCAAATGACTTGAATCCATAATCTTCAATAATTCAATTCATTTTTATTATAATTATAAATTTAATCCATTTTTATTATAATTATATCGATAATAAATTTGGAAAGATATATTCTTTATTTGTTTTACAATATTAATATTTCGCGACAATGACTTGGAAACCTCTTAAAATGGAGTTGAGAGTTAATGAAATTATAAATAATTAAATTTATATAAAAAATTAAAAGTTAAGAGTTTAACCATTTAAGATTATTTCAAATTTATTTTAAAATTAACAACTTATATTAACCACTCACTTCTCCTCTAAAATGCACTCATGAAAATATAATCTTCAAAATCTAATGTGATTCTAATCATAACCACTATTTTAAAATTCAAATATGTGATTCTAATAGTATGTTTGTATTAATAATATTATTTACATGACTCTTAATTAATATTAAAATAAAAACCAATATTATTTATATGACAAAAATGATATTAATATAATATCAATGCAGAGTGTGTAAATTAAGAGCGGAATGCAGAACCCGGGAAAGTGAACTTCTGCATGCCGAACTGGAAATCGAAAACCGGAAAAGTGGGAAAGTGCGAGAACCCTGTGTCGTAATTGGAGGAGCCGACGTCCGCAATCTGAACCAGAAATCGAAAATCGAGAAGGAGACTTGTTCTCTCGTTGAGATATATTAATTTTAATTTTAATTAAAAATATTTTTTTGATAATAACATTTCAAGTGAAAATTTGGGGAGGTAGGTGCGGGGGGGATCATCCTTGCTCCCAGAGGACAAATAGTAAAAACCTTCGCTTGGGGGATGGGATACAAGATGAATAATGAGGCTGAGTGGATGGCGCTACTTTAGGGTCTAGACTTTTCAGATATTAGAGCCATCCCAAGACTATTAGTCTTTTGGGACTCTTGTGACGTTATTCTCAAAATGATCACTGGTTATTCTATAGGCTCCATTAAATGCAGAAGGTTGTATGCTAGAATATCTCATCTTCCACTTCCCGTTAGCATCGATTTTTTCCATATATTAAGAGAAAACAATGCCCAAGCAGATGCATTGGAAAATATAGGTGCCTATTTTTCTCAAGGCCACATCTTAATAAAAAATCTCAAACCTTTCCCTAAACCCATTCCTTAACTCAATGTAAGGTCTTATCCTCTCTCATGCTAAGGTTCTTTTTGGTTTTGGTTATGAGTATAGGTGGAATCCCTTTTGCATGCCAAAGCGACAAGTGGAATCCACCACCATCCTTATTTATCTTGCCTCCTGCTTCCTTCAATGACATTCCCTCCAGGCTTTATTGCTCGCTCAGCTCACACACTCTAGCCCACTCCCCCTCACATACGATGGCTTCCTCTCGGGGTTTTATTTGTCTCCCATTCTCCTTAGTCCGGTCATTCTCCTTATTGTCTGATAGCTTCCCATCTGTCGAAGAGGATCAGCTCTCTCTCTCAGAGCTAGGTGAAGGGAGACTCTCCCCTGTTGTTTTCTCATGGCTAGTTATTTTGCAGTCTCAGAGCTCACCCAGGGTGAGCTTCATGGTTCCCAATTCCTCTTTGCTTGGTTTCGTTGAAGCAGGGAGGTTTATGCTGCATGTGTTTCCAATTTTACTCTTCTTTGCAGTAAGCTCTTGTAAGCATCCTACAACTCTTGGGCGTGTTCATTCAGTTTCTTGTGCAATGAATACTTTCTCTTGGGTGATAAAAGGCAGTTCTTGCAATCAGTGCATTCAAAAAGGTTTTCCTCAATCCCTGTGCAGTCAGTGCTTTCATTTGGGGGAAGAAAGGATTGGCATTCTGCTTCTGTTATTGGGAGAAGAGTGGGATTCCCCCTCTTTTTTAAGATTTCTGCAGAGGGTAGGAATTTCTATGGCATGATCTTTGCCCACCCTTGGTTTCTTCCACAGCTATTTCTCCAGCCTCAATTTGAGTTTCAGTCACAGTCGATGAAAAGGTCTACCACCAGCATTGAAAATGGACCGCAGGAGAATTGATGAAGGGTTCATTGATATGAAGATTAATATCCAGCTCCTGTTAGACATTGTTGCCATCGAAATCACAGATAATAGAGAGAATGCTAAGAAGGTAAAACAATTAGTTGATGATGTTCGTTACGTTTCCTATCAAACCAGTTGCCATGATGCAAGGATTGATGATAATGAGATGAATCTGAAAGAAATTTTGGGTAAACTAGACCACATACATGAGGACCTTCAACTTCTGGTACAGATGAATCAAGGAAGCCAAGCCTAGGAAAACCCAGGAGAAGCTATTTAGAAAATGGAAGAGGAATTTGTCACCCAGCCTGTGGGGAAACCAGGCAAAGTGAAATGAACTCCCTCTAGGAAATGTTTTTTTGCATTTTACTTAATCAACAGTTTGTCCGTATATATACCGCGTATGTAATCATTCAGAATACTAGGACTCTTTTCGGCTTGTTAAGGTCTTCTATATGGCCTAGTTTTATTGCTATTTCCTCAGAACTTCTTGAATGTTTAAGCTATTGTTTTTTGTACTGAATGGTTGTGCACAACCTGTTTAATATATTCTCTTTAAATTTTCTGTTAAAAAAAATATTTCAAGTGAAAATAAGTTAAATTAAATTTAAAAGCTCAATATTTAGAGCTCTGAATATGTACAGATGAATCAAACAGATTGAATCCATAATCTTAAAAAATTCAATCCATTTTTATTATAATTATAATTTAATCCATTTTTATTATAATTATATGGATAATAAATTTCGAAATACATATTGTTTATTTGTTTTACAATATTAATATTCCTCGACAATGACTTGCAAACCTCTTAAATTGGTGTTTAGAGTTAATGAAATTATAAATAATTTAAATTTATATAAAAAAAATAAAAAATTAGTAGTTTAACCATTTATGATTGTTTAAAAAATATTTAAAAGTTAACTGCTTATATTAACCACTCACTGCTCCTCTGAAATGGAGTCATAAAAATATAATCTTCAAAATCATAGGTGGTTCTAATCAAAACCACTATTTTTAAAATACAAATATGTGATTCTAATCGTATGCTTGTATTAATAATATTATTTACATGACTCATAATTAATATTTTTTTGTTGGTTAAGTGCCCTGTGACTTGTTGGGAGAACCTTTGGTGTAAGAAACCACGATCCAGGGGAATCTAAGCTATCAAAATCACCAGGGGATCGTACCCATCCTGGCCGCACCAACCCTTAGTATGGTTGGATTTAAATGTCACCTTCCATGAGCAACGGGTTTTGATCCTCGACCACCAAGCAAACGAAACCCCTCTAGACCATTTTCTCTACTAGAATTTGACCAAAGGTGGGGGTTCGTATCCCGGTTTCATGCTCCTACAAGGCAATGCACCCTAAACATGCCCATTCACCGAACCACACTCCCATTCAAGTGAGAAATTCCTTCAAGAGAATCGAACACGAGTCACATCGTCATTACAAGAGTGACTTACCATTTGACTACTTACTCCACCTTGACTCTTAATTAATATTAAAATACAAACCAATATTATTTATATGACTAAAATAATATTAATATAATATCAATGTAGAGTGTAAATTAAGAGCGGAGTGTGGAACTCAGGAACGTGAAGAATTACAAGTTTCAAAATTCTGGAAACCGACTTCCACATCCCAAACTAGAAATAACCGGAAAAGCGTGAAAGTGCGGGAACCCTGTTTCATAAGTGGAGGAACCGACTTCCGCAATACGAACCGAAAAAAAAAAAAAAAAAGAGATGAAAACTTGTTTCTCATTGAGATATATTGATTTTTATTTTATTTAATAGTGTTTTTTTTTAATAATAACATTTCAAGTAAAAATAAGTTAAATTAAATTTAAAAGCTCAATATTTGAAGCTCTAAATATGTACAGATGAATCAAACAACTTGAATCCATAATCTTCAAAAATTCAATCCATTTTTATTATAATTATAAATTTAATCCATTTTTATTATAATTATATCGATAATAAATTTTGATAGACATATTCTTTATTTATTTTACAATATTAATATTCGGGATAATGATTTAGAAACCTCTTAAATTGGAGTTGAGAGTTAATGAAATTGTAAATAATTTAAATTTATATAAAAAATTAAAAATTAACACTTTAACCATTTATGATTATTTAAAAAATATTTAAAAGTTGACTGCTTATATTTACCACTCACTTCTCCTCTTAAATGGAGCCATGAAAATATAATCTTCAAAATAATATTTGATTCTAATCATAACCACTATTTTAAAATACAAATATGTGATTCTAATCGTATGTTTGTATTAATAATATTGTTTACATGACTCTTAATTAATATTAAAATACAAACCAATATTATTTAGATAACTAAAATAATATTAATATAATATCAATGCAGAGTATGTAAATTAAGAACGAAGTGCGAAACCCAGGAAAGTGAAGAATTGCAAGTTTCAAAAGTCGGGAAGCCGACTTCTGCATCGCCAACCAAAAATCAGAAACGGGAAAAACATGAAAGTGCGGGAACCCTGTTTCATAAATGGAGGAGCCGACTTCCACAATCCGAACCGAAAATCGAAAATCAAGAAGGAGACATGATTCTCATTGAGATATATTGATTTTTATTTTAATTAGTAGTATTTTTTTAATAATAACGTTTCAAGTGAAAATAAGTTAAATTAAATTTAAAAGCTCAATCTTTAAAGCTTTGAATATGTACAGATTAATCAAACCACTTGAATCCATAATCTTCAAAAATTCAATCCATTTTTATTATAATTATACGATAATAAATTTGGAAAGGCATATTCTTTATTTGTTTTACAATATTAATATTCCGAAACAATGACTTAGAAACCTTTTAAATTGGAGTTGAGAGTTAATGAAATTATAAATAATTTAAATTTATATAAAAAAAATTAAAAATTAACAGTTTAATGAGAAATCATATTGGAAACAACAGAAACGAAAAATAATGGAAACATAATATAATTAAAATAAAAACTCTTTAAAATAAATCTTACGAAGGACCTCCCATTACATATTGGCACATGAGTAGCCATAGTGAGTATGGATTGATGAAAACGTCCCACTCTGGATGGAATCTGGTAAATAATTTTTTTTTATAGTTTTCCCAGAATCAGGTGAATTTTTTTTTTCCATATAAGCAATCCTTTCAGTTGTTCAGCTTACAATTTCCAAAATCTTGAACCATAATTCCACATTGATTGATAAATACGTGAAAAAAAAAGGGCATGAAAACCCTGTGTAAAAAAAGGGAAAAAAAGGAAAAACATGTGTTGAGAGACAATTTGGTAGTATGGCGGTGCATTGAAAGCCAGGCGTCCGATGAACTTGTCAAGCAAGGAACGCTTTTACGGGATTGGAGGAAGCGTGAAGAGTTCAATGACAGATTGCTTGCACGCAGAGCCAATCACCAGGGGACACGTGTCGGAATGCTAGCTCCCATGGAGATGAGGAATCTTTTAAGACTGTGTCTCCATTAAATCAAGCAAGGCACAGTTTCGATGGATTGGAGGAAGCGTGAAGATTTCAATGATAGATTGTATGCGTGCAGAGCCAATCACCAAGGGACACGTGTCGAAATGTTAGTGGCCAAGGAGACAAGGAATCTTTTAAGAATGTGTTTCCATTGTGAAACACCTTCGGCTTAAATTATAATCAAACGTCTTGAATCCATTTTTATTATAATTATAAATTTAATTCATTTTTATTATAATTATATCGATAATAAATTTGAAAAGACATATTATTTATTTGTTTTTGAATATTAATATTCCGAGACAATGACTTGGAAACCTCTTAAATTGGAGTTGAGAGTTAATGAAATTATAAATAATTTAAATTTATATAAAAAATTAAAAATTAACACTTTAACCATTTATTATTATTTAAAAGTTAATTGCTTATATTAACCACTCCCTTCTCCTTTGATATGGAGTCATGAATATATGATCTTCAAAATCATATGTGATTCTAATCATAACCACTATTTTAAAATACAAATATGTGATTTTAATCGTATTTTTGTATTAATAATATTATTTAAATGACTCTTAATTAATATTAAAATACAAACCAATATTATTTAGATGACTAAAATAATATTAATATAATATCAATGGAGAGTGTGTAAATTAAGAGTAGAGTGTAGAACTCGGGAAAGTGAAGAATTGCTAGTTTCAAAAGTCTGGAAGCTGACTTCCGCATCCCGAATGGAAAATCAAAAACCGAAAAATCATGAAAGTGTGGGAAGCCTGTTCGTAAGTGGAGGTGCCGACTTCCGCAATCCGAATCGAAAATCGGGAAGGAGACCAGTTTCTCATTAATATATATCGATGTTTATTTTAATTAATAGTATTTTTTTTAATAATAACATTTCAAGTGAAAATAAGTTAAATTAAATTTAAAAGCTCAATCTTTAAAGCTCTGAATATGTACAGATGAATCAAACGGCTTGAATCCATAATCTTCAAAAATTCAATCCATTTTTATTATATTTGTAAATTTAATCCATTTTTATTATAATTATATCGATAATAAATTTGGAAAGACATATTCTTTATTTGGTTTATAATATTAATATTTTGGGACAATGACTTGGAAACCTCTTAAATTGAAGTTGAGAGTTAATGAAATTATAAATAATTTAAATTTATATTAAAAAAATTAAAAATTAACATATTAACGAGAAATCATATTGGAAACAATGGAAACGCAAAATAATTAAAATAAAAACTCATTAAAAAAACCCTTACAAAGAACCTCCCATTACATATTGGCACATGAGTAGCCATCCTGAGTATGGATGGATGAAAACATTTCACTCTGGCCCAAATCCAGTAAATAAATTTTTTTTGCAATCTTCCTAGAATGAGGTAAATAAAAAATTTCCCATCTAAGCAATCATTTCAGTTGTTCAGCTTACAATTTCCAACATCTTGAACCATAATTCCACATTGATTGATAAATAAGTGAAAACAAAAAAAAAACGGTGGATATGAGTCTTTCATATTTCATTATGCATTTATACCTTATACTCTCTTACCCTTAGGATGACCTCTTTGACCATGGACTATGATGTTTAACCATTTTTATCTCGTCTACATCATTGTTCTTCCATGGATAGAGTTTCCCTTCCATGAGTACCCTAGTTTAGAACACCTTGTTGTCTTTTGGTACTCATGCCACATTTGTCATAGGTTTAGGGGAGTCTTCTTAGCTATTTTTCACGCCAAATTGAGCCTCATTTTGGTCTCTTTTTACAAGCTATCCCTTTTTATAAGGCTCCCTTCCCGTATGGAGTTTCTTTAGGCTGGGTCTAACTCCTCAAAATAGACTTGATTGCCAAGTAAACTTGTCCATTTAGGCTCGTTAAGAATATGTGAATGGGAATCCACATTGGTGGTAATTTATCATTTTTTTCAGACCATGTGGAATAATACGAAAAAGGAACACTCTCTTTTCTTTGGAATTGAGAAGAGTATTCTCAGGTATAGGTTTTTACTTTTCCGGACCTGAGGGACTAAATTTATGAAAAAAGAGCGCCGAGTATGTGCTTAGTTTTATCTTTTTCGTGCTTTGGACCTAAACATGAAAAAGATTCTGAGTGTACTTTATGTCTTTGTTATGCTCATTAAACCCTAAAGAAAAAAGCATCGAGTTTATTGTTGTAAGACCCATTTATCGTAATCAAATGGATCTTTCTGAGTGATTTTACCTTCTGTCGCACTCAAAAAACTCAGGTTGTATGCTGCTTTTGAAGGCACGTTGGTAAGGTGGCAATTTAACCTTTTTTGGACCTTCTTGGCTAAGTACGAAAAATGTGTGCCTTACTTCTTCGGAAGCTAAGAGAGTTATTCTGTCGTATGTTTTAGACTATTCCAGCCTCAAGAGACTAAATTGGACAAAAAAGAAACCCCTTGGAGTCTTCTTTGAATTTTTTAAACTCTCTAAATATGAAAACACCAACGAGCATGTACTAGTTCGGGCTCGCAAAATACACGAATCGGTGACCTTATCAATCATTCTTCTCTCCCCTCTTCAATCTTGTCAAAATTGAAGAGAGACTTGAGTTGACTTTACTGGACTCGTTAAAATTTAACATGAAAGATAAGGAAGAAGTACTCTCTTTAGTTTATAAACAGTGGCAGCATGTCATCCTTGAACATGTCACTCTCTGAACTTTTCGATACTCGTGTTTCAGTTTAGATTTTCAGCTCATCTATCACTTTGATTCTTTACTCCACTTGTCCTTTATACTTGGGGAATCTAATCATGTATCCTACATGATAGATAAGTCTAGTTGTTCTATCTGCAAGTTAAAAGCTGCCTTGGATCATATCTGTGTCGTGCTCACTGTTCAAGGATTTATCTCTTCATCTGACTATTATCCTGATTTCATCATTATCCTATCTGAGTATTACTTGTGCATTAGAGGAATTTTGGGGTCTAAAATGGGCCTCCTAAGGAAAATAATAAAATAATAGTTAAAGTAATAAAATAATGGTTAAAATAATAAAATAATATTAA